>JASGXE010008933.1:0-16074 GCA_030068105.1 Sinentomon sp. SZTP_YWyxl
CTCACTGGACATCCCGGGCACAATTTCACAAGGTGAAATTGGAATAACAAAGTGAAAGAGCGACTTTCCGCATACGAGTAAACAGAAAATAGTTCCGATATCGAGCCAATTGGATCCTTGATAAACGACGAAATGTCCTTCTAACCGAAGCTGAAATACATATGAAATGCCTCGACAAGTTTGTGGTGCAGGTTGATTGTGGCACTGAGATTTCGACACCTGCAACTTCAAAGTTAGCAAAACAGGTTGCTGTGCTTCCTTTTTAGAGGACTGTCAACTCCGTTACGCAATACTGTTGCATACTTTTTGTCCGAGACCTCACTGGCGAACTTCACCACTGTTTGCTCATGGCTTCCTTGCATGCAGTCGTAGAAGAAGGATTTCGAGTGGTCTGATCAGTCAATGAATATAACAATGCTCAAGTCAACGTGTGAAGTTACCAATTGTTTTGTACTGGTCCAGTTTTGCTGGAAATTCCACATCCACAGGACAGCAGGCCACTGTCTTTCAGTTTTGATTATTGTCATATAATCAATTGCATCATCAATCAATTGACACCGAAAAGACACCGAAGCGAAAATTTCTTCATTGCGGCGAACCAATTACTGGCGATAAGGAGCATTTACAGATTGCAGAAGGATTTTGAAGCAAAACCGGTCAGAAATCTCGCCTGTCGGAGTGTTTACAAGACCAACTTTGTCAAGATGGATGTTCAAAGGGCGGTACAAATCTTTTCACCTCTTGTCACCGCCACTTTGGAATTCATGAAACGATTTCCATAATACCAGTACCACACAGCTTTTTCCAACTGTGAAGCAACCATCACGTTCTTGTCCGTTTTCTGCAATTGGTTCACCATTCATAAGTCACCCACCATTCACAACGTCGCAGTTCTTGACCGATGAAACGTACAACTCCTTGGTCGTGACAACCCTTTCCACTTGCAGATATTTGCTCCAGCAAGGCTTCCATTATGTGCTCCCCAGCGACATTATTTGCAGCAATGCGTTCGTCCATGGGCGCAAACGACCAAGGTGATGCTCTGCTGTCAACTTGGTGGCAGCTCGTCCGTTCGCAAATTCCTAGCAGAAAAACTGATTTCCTAGTCTGGTGTGATTGACACTATAGCAGCACTTGTTCACGCATTTTATCCCGACTCCATTTTTTCCCTGACTACGGTAGAATGCCAAACAGTTGCAAGTTCCATCGAAGTCTAGGGGACAGCTATAATGAACCTCTGACTTTGAACAACAAACTGTACTCTGGGGGAATATAAATTATAATTATATCTGTGTCATACCCAAAAGCTTGTGCACCCTGCTCTCAATTATATCGGGACCAATGTGTCCACATCGTTTCGATTACCTGTCAACCCCACTAAGAACCTCTGGCCCGTATTCCCCATTGCCACTAAGCTTAAAACTAGCCCTAAGCTTCAGAATTGGCACTCAGCTCGATTCCCCAAATCGCCTAAGTCGAAGCCGAGTGGAAGCCTAGGTGAAGCCCAATGGGGAATCGAGCTGAGTTGGAGCGGAGTGGCAACTTCGACTTGAGCTCGATTGCGATTCCCCATTGGGATTCACCTGAATCCTAGGTGAAGCGGAGTGGATTCTCATTGATAAGCTTAGGTTGATCCAGAGCAGACTTACCCGTTTTGTCGATCTGTTTTATTTCGCTGATTTCTACAAATTGGCTTAATTTTCACGCTGCTTTTTGGCTACTTTGCACAGAAAACAATCTGAGGAACACATTTTTCACAATTTGATTGCCAAAAATGAAAATGTGATGAATTTGAAGGAAGGTGAACACCAATAAAAGATTTATTTCAGAATTTGAAAATTTTTGTCACTCCCAGGTTTTGAACCCGGGTCGCCTGCACCACAGGCAGAGGTCCTAACCACTATACCACGAAACCCCAATTATTTTTGCGACTTGAATAGACGGTTTTGTTTTCCATGTGCAACCTGACCGCTCTCGTCATTTGATGCGACGTTGCCATGGACACGGCTTCAACAGGGCTCTCCGCTGGCACTTACTTAAGTCGGAGCCCAGCTTCAACTCAAATGTTGGGGAATCGCGTGAAGCTCAGCTTCACCTAGCACTCCGCTCGCCCTCACGTAAGTTGAAGCGGAGTAATAAGCTTAGTGGCAATGGGGAATACGGGCCTCTGTCATTAGGCCTACTGCATAAAAACCTTTAGAGATTTGGCACATATACAGCCCATGAGGTATAAAAACACAAAACGAAAGCAAATTTGTGGCAGTTCCAAATTAATTCAACAACAAGATTTGACACTTGAAAATAGAAATGCACAAAATTATATGCCTATGAGAAATTTTATTTCCAAACAAATTTCATTTCCAAACAAAAAAATTGCACTGAAGGCAGGTATCTTTTCACACATCCCACCAGGCCAGAAAAAAACCATAAAAATGTGTGTCGGATTGTTTCCTATTTTTGAACCATGTTGTTCAATTCACTTTGAGTGAGGCTGTGTAACCATTCACAGATGCATGGTCTTTTGCATCAATAATTTTGTTTTTGTTGTATCACCTCTCAGGTGCACATCCTGATGAACCGCCATCTGTCATTGCTGCGATGCCATTGAAAAAGGATGGTAAGATCAGTGGTGAGATGGCTTTTTTGCTTGACCTACCTGAGCTTTTGTTTTAGTTCATATTTTTTTATTGATGGATTTACGACTTTTAAAAAACAAGAGGATTCTCTCTGTGCACGTTGCCACATACCAAACAGAATGCTCTGATTCACACCCATTCTGAGGTCTTGTTTATGCACATAACAAACTCCCCGGTAGATTTTTTCATCAAATCACCTGTCCATATTCAATGAAAGATTTGAAGGGGGTAATTCAGAGCTAATCATATAGGTGTTATATGGTAATAATTTCCCGATGGTATTCAAAATTAAACTTGGGCTGACTCACTGATGTTTTTGTTCTGCATTCTCCGAGGAGGAGGGGACTTTCGGGAAAAGCACTTTCCGGTTTTCAACCCACGGAGTTGTGACAATGCTTTCACAACTCAGTGAGCTGCAAAAGATAAAAAGTGGCTCCGTGAGTTGCAAAAAAATAAGAAGTGAAAAGTAACTACCAAAAATTTTTTTACATGTCCCCTCCTCTCAGGAGAATGGCAAACGACTCACAAAAGTTCTTCAAGTTTTCAGCCAAACATTTTAACGATATTTATATTTTTCAAAAAATTTTTCGTTGCAGGTCAGCAGTGAAGAACTCCGCTAAAGAGCAGGCATGCCTGGTGGTCTCTGGAAGAAGGAGGTTTTGAGGAAGCACTTCAATCTGTCCAAAGTTTTTCCATCAAAATCCGATATTCAGGTTTTCATGGAAGATCATGGAACACTGCTTGATTGGAAGCACCGCCAGTATAATGTCATCCATCAAAAATTAAAGAAAATGGAGAACACCAGGAAGTAAAGCGTGGCTTGCCAGCGACGGACTGAAGTTGCATTTCGATTGTTTTTCTTGGTGTATTTTTAATGACTGATTTTTGCTTCTCTATCACAGTTGATAATGTCGCAGTACATAGGCTGCTAATCATTCGTATGCGGTGCACCTTAAAAGTTCGTGCAATGGTATTCGTACCCTCTTTTCTCTTCCTACATGTTTTCTCAAGTCAGTGATCAACTGAAGCCGCTTCAACAAATGCGAAAGCTCCATTCACAAGTTATTGGGAACTCGAGTTGACTGAACAGAGAACAGCACAATTGTACCAACTTCCTTGATGCACCTCAAATATTGAGAATGGTGACGTTTCTATCATGGAGCTTTATCGTGCACAAGTTAGAATACTTGGGGGCAGGCATGCAACCAGGATTTCTGGAATGGATGGGGGTACATTGAGCCACAGAGACAGGGGAAATGCCGGAGTGCACCGGGGTTCGGGCAGAACCCCATAGGGGTTCCAAGGTGCACATAACCCCTTGGTGGGGTTCCAAGGGGCTCTGACCCCAAGAGGCAGGGGGTCTGGGGGACAAGTTAATAAGTTCTGAAATATTGGGGTGAATTTTGGGTGCTGAAATGGTGTCCAAAACTTAAAATTGAGACACACTTGCACATCTGGAAAGTGGGCAACTTGGCAAGTATTAATCCTGAGAAAATGATAAACAGCAAAAAATGCTTATCGGCTGTTTCCTAGACCTCGTCGAGATATTTTCCTTTGGTCCCAAACGAAATTTGATTTCAGTTTCCTTCGCCTGCAGACAAAGGTTCTATCGCCACTCGGCGCTGTAACTTGTCCACTTGGCATCACTTTCAACACCTAATTGTCATTTCAAAGGGGCAACTTGGGGTCTTTTTTTGAGTTAATACTGGATGTTATGAGGGCAAGAAGGTGGCTTTATAACGACCGCAGTCTTGGTTGGAAGTTAATGGCAGCATGAGAGCCGAGAGGCAAGGTGTTGGGCCAGTAAAGAGTTGTGGAGGTTGCCAATCTTCCATGTAGATATGCCCTGTCTTGTGTTGAGTCAAAAGTCAGTAAGACGAAGTGATGGGTAACTTTGAGTTCTCTCTGGAGAGGTCATGGGGTCAGTCAGAAGCTTGCCACCTATTCATTCTTTTAATTGTCTTGAATTTTTGAACACAATAGAGGATGACTGAATTTTTGCCATTTTTTTAACGTTTTACAAAAGCATGAAGTTTTGTCCATTGCTTTATTTTTTGTGTGAATTGTTCACACTTTTTCCACAATGTCTGTCGCATTAATCTTGTGTTTTATGCAACCATTTTTAACCTTTTTTGTTGGAAGGCCGGGGTTCTGTAACATGCTTGTGATGGTTTGGCCACCCACAGTCCCTAAAAGGCAGCGTGGGGGTCAGAGCTCGTGTGGGGGTCAGAGCTCGTGTGGGCATGAGTGACCTCTGGCATGTGTCGGTGTTGCTCCGGAAGACCCTGTGATGTTTCTTTCCCCCTTGCACCAAAATGCGCTGTGGCCTCTCTCTCTCTCTTCTTTCTCCCTCTTCTCATGTCTTTCTCTCTTCTTTCTCCCAATTCTCAGGTCTTCCTCTCTTCTTTATCCCTCTTCTCAGGTCTCCCTCTTCTCAGGTCTTCCTCTCTTCTTTATCCCTCTTCTCAGGTCTCCCTCTTCTCAGGCCTTCCTCTCTTCTTTATCCCTCTTCTCAGGTCTCCCTCTTCTCAGGCCTTCCTCTCTCTTTTCTCCCTCTTCTCAGGTCTCCTCTCTTCTTTCTCCTTCTTCTCAGGTCTTTTGGAGGTGAATTCGTCCATTTCTCTTATTTTTGTACCAGTGATTTTTGAATTAAAGTAGCATAATCATCATTTCCATGGCTTGTTTTTTGTTATGGTTTTGGACATTCCAGGGATAAACCCAATGGACTCCTTCTGTCTGACTTTGTTCACGCAGAAACATCACCTATTTCATATATCACGTGATAATCAGAAATAACTAAGAAGGTGGAACATGAATCATATAACAAGTCAAAACAACATGTAATTATTCGAAACTGGTTGCAAGTTTTACCATTCCACTGGGTTTCTGGCATTTTCATTAACAGGTAGGTGAATTTGTCATTCGAAGAAGGAAATCTTGACAACGTCAGTAATCTGATCAATTTGCAACAGACCTCAATTCAACCTCCACTTGTTTCTTTCGCCATTTCTGATCGAAGGTTACCTTCATAGACTGCTTTTTTCATCCCCAAACTCTCCGTGGAGCTGTTGAAAGCATTTGAAATGCTCTCAGAGAATTTGGCTGGGGACGTTGAGATTCTGAAGTCACTTTCGATCGTACACAAATGCCCAATGCAGATGAACTCGCATTTCGAGTCCCAATCTTTCGAAAGAATGAGCCCAATCGTTTTCTGGAAACATTCAATGGTCCCACCCGAAATTTCTCCAATCCAGAAGCTGTTGTTCCTTAAAATGTTTTTACTGGTGTTGACTTCTTCAACACTTCAAAATTAAAAAAATCGACCGGGCGAGGCTTGGAACAAGCGGTGCCAGCAGTGATTAAAGCGATGAGGCAACAAGTGGGGTTACAGAAAGAGGTTTACCTCTAGACTTGTTTGACGAAGATTACGAAGCAGAAGCAATTGCTCACTCCAGGTCTGGCAATTGATCACTCCAGGTCCATCCAGACCGGCTTGGGAGTCATCAAGTCACTGATAAAAACATATTCCCACAAGTCCACAAGCTAATTCCAGATTAATGAGGACGATGGGCAAAATAATAAAAAAAACTCACACATCACAGGAGATCTGTTCACTCCAACATGTAAAATACACACTGCTGGAAGGACAACTGGCCCAACCAAAAACAAAAATATCAAGTTCTGAGTCGCCAATCTCAGCTGTGATGTTGTGAATCTTTGTCAAGGCAGGCACCTGAAATCAATTCTGGACACCTACCTTGGAGACCTCAAGGAAACTTTCAAAATTTGATACAAAAAAATCGACTCACCGTCATTCAGAAAATGCGGAACCAAACCAAACAATGACAGAAACATATTTTCGAATGGTAAATATCCCCCCATTTCCCTTACCCAAGACATCTCCGCTCCTGCTCATTCCTTAAGAGTTTAATTAGCCAAGCGTTAGCAAGGATTCTTACTTGACCGGAAATGCACGACACGAAGCATTTTCTCCGACACGCATCAGCGATTATAACCACATCGCAATGCCGGGAATTTATTCGTCATCGGATGTCACAAAGTGATATTTTGTTAAATTGATTCCGTTCTGGCAAAAAGGGCACTTCTCCAATTTTTTTTACGGTTTTGAGTTCGGACGCTGCTCATATTATCTGGGCCTCTGCGCATCTGTTCGTGCAAAAAGGAACCTTTTCCCACGTCTGGAAGTGCGTTTTTATTTGAGCGGGAAAATGCCGTCCGAGGAAGAAGGGCACATCTCCTAGATAAGTGCCTTTTTTGCACGAAACGTCTATCCTTTGGTCGCCATGGGTTCAGCAAGTTTCCATGCCCCTCCCTCACTGTCGTTCTCTTTCTCTCGATTGTACCCGCCTTTTTCACTTCTAAACAGGCATCACAAAATGCGTTGAAGGGGCTGGGCCCAGTTTCAAAGTCGTTCTGGTGCATTCTCCTGATCCATAAACGGCAGATCTGTGCATGCATGTGTTTTAATGGCCAACCGTTTCGGCATTCAGATTGAGTCTCGTGTGTTATTATTTCGTGTTTTTGGTGGTGTCAGATTAAAAACTAGTCTGGATGTTTTGCACAAATAGTACACTACTTTTTTGGCCTTTTTAGGATGTGACAACTGTGATTACTGTGTTGTTTTTCACGGTCTAAAAGCACAGGCTTGAGGTATTGTTTTAAAATGCTTAGTGAATCTGAAGATATTTCGACGTTAGGTTCCGAATCATCATCTTCTGCACGGCCTAGGAAAAAGAAGAGACCAAGAGCCAGTGCTGTCGCAAAGGAAGCCAAAGTCAAGGGTCTGCCATACACGAGGACATCAGGTGCTGCAGGACCTGCCAGATGCACAGGATTGCCTTGCAGGTATGGATCTTGTTTCATGTGTCAAAATAATATTTAGGTCATTGCTGCTGGCCTATTGAAAAATGTTGCGTTTGCGAATAAACACTACCCGTGGGCTTTTCCTGTTGTTTCTGCTGCGTTTGAATGTCCTTCCCTGGAAGTCCTTTACCCTTCCGAATATCCCTTGTCTCACGACTGCCCACCCTTTCCTTTTTTTCAGTTGCCCACAAAGATGTTTCTCGAAATTCAATCCTGAAGAAAAGTTGGATATTCTATCCAAGTTGAACAACATGACTTCGAAGGACCAACAGGATGTGTATCTGCAGGCGTTAGTCGTTGCGACGCAAGTTCAAAGGAGACGAGGGAAGAGTCCTGAATCATTAGCCCACGTTCCATGAACTTCAGATATCATGCAATGAACGGCTCAACCAGGGCCCCTGTTTGTAAGAAGGCTTTTATTGGACTTCACGGCCAACTGCAAAGAAGTTTAGGCGTTTGACCCAGCTTTTGTTGTCTGGCATGACTCCCAAGGACTCCAGGGGAAGGCATTCGAACAGACCAAACAGGATATCGGCCAGGGATCTTGCTGCTGTTGAAGCTCATATCAAGTCTTTCCCAATCAAGAAGTCTCATTATGTGGGGAAATGCAAAGCTTATTTGGATGCACGATTGAACTTGAGAAAAATGCACCGTATACTGCTGGAGAAGGACACCACTACCCTTACGTCATTTTGGACATACTTTCGTGAAAACTTCAACTATTCGTTCGGCCGACCACAGAAAGATGTTTGCACTGTATGCGCGGAGTTTGGTGTCAAACTGCGATCCAATTTAAATGACGCCGTAAAACGGGTGGCAGCTGCCGAACTTATGGTGCACAGACGACGTGCCAAAAAGTTTTATGCGAAAATGGAGGAAATCAAAAGTTTGTGCGTCGGTTCGGAAAAGGCTGTCGCCATCTCATTCGATTATATGCAAAACCTACCCCTCCCACATACACCAGTTCAAGACATATTCTACTACCGCCAACTCTGGGTAAACATTTTTGGCATACATGATATAGCTTCCGGAGAGGCCACCATGTACATGTATCATGAGGGCGAGGCCAACAAAGGGGCTGTCGAGGTTTGCAGCTTCCTAGACGACTATCTGGAAAGTTTACCTGCAACCGGGGAGGAGATTCCTCTTTTCTGACAACTGCTCCGATCAGAATAAGAACCATTGCATCAGCAGGCAGTGTCTTGGCTACACTGACGCATCAACTTTTAAGAAAATTGTGCATTTTTTTTCCTGTTCGCGGGCACTCCTACTTGCCATGCGACAGAGACTTTGCCCTAATATGTTGCGTTATTTTAACGATTACCAAAACGGACATCACATGTTTTCTCTTTTCTATTTTCGTCGAACATCGTGTTTGGAACCAGCTGGAAGAAATGCTTTTTTCATGTCAAGTTACAATCTAGTCGTATGCACTCACAGATTTTCAAAATGGACTTGGAAAACCCCACAACTTGTCCATGATACAGCCGAAGGAAGATTTCACTTCAATTTGACATCAGCTCAGGATTAAAAAAATGGCGCCTCCAAGATTTGAACCCACAACCTTCCAATCCACTCTGGTAAAAAGAAGCAGACCCACCAACCAACTGAGCTACCGAAGAACCAAAGAGAACGTGCCTGTTTCTTTCGCATTTGTAGCGAGATCGGAATTTTCATCTGTGAGAGTGCATTATTGCTCTGCACATGAAGTGGGTTTGCATATCGTTCCGGCCTTTTGTAATCATAGTCACCTGTCGTGCCCATCACGTCTTAGTGCCTCTGTCTCCCAAGTGGCTGCTGTTCCCAAAATAGTTAATTTTCAAACAAAACACCAAGTTCATGCCGCAAGTGCGTTTTTGGCATAATCGAAAATTAATTTCTTCAAAAACCTAACAGCGACCAAAGAAATCTCGGTTGGGTGGTTTCTGCCTTTTCGTCCAATTGCATCACAACGCAACAACCGATCACAACACAACTCGGAAAACCCTCCATTAAGGTAACCTTCGCGCTGGAAAAAGTGGAAAAATCCAAAATTTTAGGGTTTTGAGATAATGAACCTATGATAAAGTTGAGGTTCTTGGCTCAATTTTGGTCTTTGTTTCACAAAAATCCATTGAGAAATGGCCGCGCAGCATTCTTTTAAACATGCGAAGGTCATTTGAATTTAGCGGAAAAGTTTTCCGTAAAAAGATTTCATTTGCCGCAACTTTCCGTTTTGCACATTTTTTAATAGATCTCAGCCATTTATGGTCCGAATGACCTAAAATTTTGACCAGACACCCCTGACACATGTCCGAAAATTCTGAACCTCAACGAAGTGTCCAGTATAATTTTGAACCATTTTACAAAATTCGCAGTGAATTTTCTGCTGCTTTTTTGAATCGCACAATTAAAAATGGTCCAAAGAAGGTCTTCCAGGTGAGCAAACTTCATGGTTGAGGTTCACTTTGAAAATGACCCATTTTGGCACCTCCATGCCAAATTTCAGCCCAATGGGATCATTACTTCCGGAGATCTATTCAAATGTTAAATTCTGTTTGATGAAAGTTCAATTGTAAATTATGTTCTCTTTTTTTAGCAAGCTTTTCTGAACAGGGTAGCTTTTGAAAATTTATCAGCTTGATATTTCACTGGACAACGGGTTGTGGCTGTGTTTTTGTAGAATGCCACCCAAGAAGATTAGGCGTCGCTTTTATGGCAACCAACACGTACCTAGGCCACAGCACATTCCCCCGGAACCTTTACCAGTTGAGCCACTCCAAGCTTCAAACGATGCAGTACCTCAGAATCCACGAGATGGTAGCATGCCTCATTTGGAACCTGTTCCTCTTGTGCCGGCCACTGGTGATGATGATGACAATGATGTTGGACCTCCGACGATGGCTGAGCAACAACCAATAATCGAAGCAACAACATCACAGAAGAAACTCGTGAATTCCCAATCAGAAGACGATGACAGTGAAGGGTTTCGTTTTGTGGATCTCAGCATGCTTCAGCAATTTATTTGCAGGTTTCCGTGCCCTGATTGTCTAAATGTTTCACAACGCATATTTGAGGAGAGAAGAAGTGGTCTGGCCTCATGTATCACATCAACCTGCAATGACTGTGGCCATACTGAGGTATTAGAAACTTCAAAAAAGTGCCCGGATGAAGAAGTTAACACACGGTTTGTGGCTGCATCAACTATCATCGGCAAGAACTGTCTCACAATCAACAAATTCCTGGCAGTAATGAACATACCACCGATGGCCACAAGACGGTGGTTTAGTAAGACCAAACAGCTACATGATAAGTTGGCTGCAAGGGCTAAACAAAGTATGATAGCTGCTGCAACTGAAGCTAAAAGTGCTGCAGGATCGAGACACATCATGTGCTCTTGTGACGGGACATGGCAAAGAAGAGGGTTCAGTAGCAAGAATGGGGTCTGCTCAGTTCTGACTGCTGATGGCAAGAAAGTAGTGGATGTCGATGTGATGACCAGTTTTTGCCAAAAGTGCTCAACAAAGAAGAAGAAACTTCCAGCTCAGGAATTTCTGATGTGGCAAGCTGATCACGAAGCCAGAGGTGATTGTCAAAGAAACCACCACCAATCAGCCGGGATGATGGAGCCAGAAGGCATGCTGCGCATTTTCCGCAGATCAGAAGCTGAACGAGATGCAATTTATGATAAGTACCTTGGAGATGGAGATAGCAAATCATTTAGTCATGTAGCAGAGGCAGATCCTCCAGTGTATCCTGGTGTTTCAATCTCCAAGTTTGAATGTACAGGCCACATCCAAAAGAGGGTCCATACCAAGATGCACTCCAGAATCGCCAAATGCACTTCAAAGACATACACTTTTGGAACAAAAAAGGTCCGTGGAATTAGAGGCAAAGGGAGACTCACAGATTGGGCTATCAAACGAATCCAAGGGCATTATGGGGGATGCATCCGAAACAACGTTGGGGATCTAGACAAGATGACGAAGGCTATCTGGGCCATCTATAAGCATCGAAGGGGAGATCATGCAGATTGTGATGAGAAGTGTCCAGCTATCCATTCCGGAGATCTTGAAGCTGCGAACAAAAACAGACTACCTGACTTTGTCATGGATGAAATAAAACCCGTTTTTCAGGAACTGGCAGCGCCACAACTTCTCCAAAAGTGCTTACATGGTGGAACCCAGAACAGCAATGAAGCTTTTCACCACATCATATGGGAGCGATGCCCAAAGTCTGTATTTGCAGGATTTCAGAGACTGGAGTTGGCTGTTTTTGATGCTGTCTTGAGCTTCAATGATGGAGAAGAAGAACGAGTCAAGTTTCTCAATGACTTCGGCTTCACTCCTGGAAAATACGCTCTTTCTTGGGCTCGGAACCAGGACAAACGACGTGTGCGGCAGTCAATCAAGCAAGCTTCAGAGCCAATCAAGAGGGCAAGAAAGGCAAAATCTTTGGTAAAAAGTGTCCAGAATGATGATCAGCAAGCCTACCAAGCAGGAGCTTTTTGAAGGAGACCATTTAAATTCATTTTCTGTTAGTATGTCTTCTTGAATTTCTGCAATTTTTTTGTAAAACGAAGTATAATTTTCAATCGCGTATATCTCGGAACTACTTTTTTTAGCCTATTTTTGAATAGATCTCAGTCATTTATGGTCCGAATGACCTAAAATTTTGACCAGACACCCCTGACACATGTCCGAAAAATCTGAACCTCAACAAAGTGTCCAGTACAATTCTGCACCATTTTACAGAATTTGCAGTGAATTTTTTTACCGCTTTTTTGAATCGCACAATTTAAAATGGCCCAAAAAAGTTCTTCCAGGTGAGTAAACTTCATGGTTGAGGTTCACTTTGAAAATGACCCATTTTGGTGCCTCCATGCCAAATTACAGCCCAATGGGACCATTACTTCCGGTGATCTATTCAAATGTTTAGCGCACCGCTTTATCGCGCTTCCACTAAATTATCTCAGCTCAGGGGCCAGGTGGATAGTTCTAGTTTGGAGCATTAGAATCGCAGTGAAGAGGTGAACAAGACAAAAAAAAGTAGAATAAAATCGGTTTATAAATGCCGATTTTAGTTTTTCAGCGCGAAGGTTACCTTAACACGACCTCCTTTTATACGTTTACCAACCTTGGGCTACAGCGTCGCAATGTGAGGGGTCCAAAATTCATAGTGTCCACGCAAATTCCAAAAAAAAAAAATTCCCTGAATTTTCCAGGTTTTCCAGGTGCAATTCCATAATTTTCCAGGTTTCGATTTGATTTTTTACAGGCTCCTCCTCCCCTACACCTGTACCACACCTTCACCAAATTATTTGAATTTTTAATGCTTTCATTTAATTTGCATTGGAAGAATTTAAAAGGGTCCTCACCACAGGGTCCGAAATATTTCCACAATGGAAATGTTCAACAAATTTAGAAATGATTCAACAAATTTTCAAAGTGAGGACCCTTTTTCAAAAATCAATACAACAGAAAATCAAAATTTCTGCTTCAGCGATACAACCTGACTATCAGTGTCTGTAATTTGGGATGTGAGCAGCTTTTTTCTCTTCTCCAGGACAGCAGCTTCGGCTTCGGCCAACCTTTTGGACTCTGCTCTCTTGGAAGTGAGTTGGACATCCTCCTTCTTTTATCAAGAGCCATCTGGTACTTGGATCTTGCGCTGCGGGCACTTCTGATCATGTCCTTCTGAATGTCGACAGAAGTAACACCGCCAGCAGCAACCACAGCACCGTAAACAATTCTTTGAGCAACCAAAGATTCGTGTGACATGTTCTCAAGCATCAGGTCCTTACTGACTGAAAATCCCCGTTCCACCGCTGCATTTCCATGGGATAAGACAAGAACCAACTTGACAACTTTGAGTAGCACATCACTGTCTTCCCTCAACAGTTTGGTATAAACAGCATCAAGCCTGCCAACTTTCCACGTGACACTACCAACAACATCACGAAAGCTGCTATCGCTCTTCACGGCAGAAAGAAACCTCTGGTATTCCTCCAGGGCCTGATCGCCTTCTGAGCCTTTGATGTATCCACTGTCGTGCAGAATCTCCAGCAAATTTTCAAAGTTTTTTTTTGCTTTGTTGATGACGAGTTCTCAATGATATGGACTGGAGACAGGCTTATTCATAACTTCTCATGTGCTGCATTGCATCTCAAAAGCATCACCGATGCAAGAAGTTTAATAATTTTTACAAAATTTTAAAATATAGCAAAAAGTTTTGAATAGGACCTAAATTTTCGGTTTGCTTGTGATAAAACCCTGATTTTTTCATTTTTACCAAAATTCCCTAAAGGCCAGGTGCAAAAAATTCCCTAATTTTCCAGGTTTTCCAGGTCTGTGGACACGTAAAATTTAAAGGGTTCAAATTTGGCTAAAATAAGGGGGTTTGATTCAAGGAAACCATTCCCTAAACAAATTCTAAAGTCAAACGAACCCCCTTCTTTATTCAACGCGATTGAGTTGAATTTGGCCCCCCAATTTTAATGGGAAAACCGTTGAAGAAGAAAATTTTGGATTTCAATGAAAGAGGAAAGAACACCCCCACCGGGTAATTTTGCCTTTGAAACCTGAACCTCTACACTTTTCAAAGGCATTGGGCAAGCCATTGAAAAGCCGCTGAATATTTAACTTCCCCAAACCAACAGTAAGGAAAACTTCCCTCACTTTCAACCGCATAAAAAGTTTAAAATAGTCCCCTTTTTTAACGGTATTTTGCCTTTGAAACCTAAGCCCCTGAAATTTTTCACACTCAATCTTTTTCAATGGTTTTTTGCCTTAAACAACCCATTGAATTTTCAACCGTTTCAGGAAAGTGGTTTAAAATTTAACCCCCCAAACAAGGAGAAAAACAAAGAAGGCAGATTTTCCCCTGCCCGTAACACTTCAAGACATGGGCCCGTGGGAGCGAAATGCCTTAATAATGCTAAATCGGCTTCTCTAGCCACAGGTTGTCACCTTTCCCGGATAGCAAGCTAGATTTTTCTCCCTAAATGTATAGGTGGCTCCATTTGCTCAAATGTCATGGATGACATAGCACTGGCGACTTTTGCTGTCATAAACGCATCATTCGGATTCATGATGCCGCTATACGTGCAAATAAAAATGGAACAACACAGTGCCAAACCAAAATCGGCAGGAATTGAAAAGCTGCGAACGAGCTACCTATCGTTTCAAATGGAAAGAATCGACACTCGGCTGAGAATTGAAGACAATTTTACTATTTAAGCAGAATCATTTATCTAACAAGACTTTTGTTCTTTTATCATTTATCTAATGTGGCATTTATCGCAGAAGTCAAACTTGCCATAGATAGACTCTTCGGTTCTTGATCCATTAGCCCCAGAAACTCAATGCAGGTAACAAATGCCAAGACAATTTTTGTTGATTTGTATCAGCCAAAGCTGGAACCAGCATATTTGTCAGTCACATATATCACTGTTCCTGGCAAATGCTTTTCTTTCGACACAACATCAGGGGAAAACCTGGTCCATGAGATAATATAAAAACCCCCCTCCTTGCAGCACATAAGAGCTGCTGGCCAGATAAAGAAGAGTGTATGGAAGGAAATCTTCAAGAAAAGCCTCTTGCCATATCCTCTCATGTGGTTTCTGCCACATGCCTATTGCACTGGATTGTGCTACCGAAACACCAGAGTGCTTGTTACATTTCTATGCCAAGGCAAGCATAAATTGCAACATTTTGCCCTCTCGTACCTTTCTGGCTGCTGATAGTGGCAAAATGGCTGAAAAAAAGTCCGCTAAAAAAGAAAATTTCAAATTAAGCGATGTCTGCTCAGTTCCACATATCCAATAGCAGCAAATGCTCCCCGAAAGTGGAAAATGGGGTGGAAAAAAAAACATTACACGGTTCTCCTTTGGAGACCACTGATTTGCCAAAAAGCTACAGCTTTTGGGAGATGCCGTCCCCTACATCTTGCTCTTTGGAATCCCGCAGGGCTGCCACCTGAGACGCCAGAGGTGGCCATGTAACCCCCACTCATTTGCCCTTAGGTACAGTATAACATGCCCATTCATATTTTGGTCGATTGGGTGGACCTGCAGAGGTGGTCGAAATTGATGAAGCCAAGGTGGGACAAAGAAAGTAGGGAAATCTGCTAGTTGGATGAACTCGGGTGATCAGCATGTTAGAGTATGAGCTGGTGTTCAGCATTCAGCGTGTTGGAGTATGAGCTAAGGACGGGAACAATCCACATTGTCCAATGCTCTGGAAATTAACGAAGAAGAGATGTCCACGACCAATTCTCGAGGATATTATTTGCTCCTGCACTGTAATGTCGGATTATTGGGCAGCATTTCAGGTCTCGACATGGTTGCACTTCTGTCACTCACCGTATCTCAAATTAAAAAAAAAGTACACAAATGAACACAAAAATACATGGAATACGAAAAAAAAAATTGGGAAGATGGACAGGGGTATGTGGATCAAATATTTTCGAATGGATTTTGTCTGGATGGCTCCTGTATTGGTCATTTCCGGTTTGAGTGATTTTTGAGCAGAGTGCTTTGTTGGGAGATCAACATTCGAGTTCATTTTGTCCAAAT
>JASGXE010008934.1:0-15551 GCA_030068105.1 Sinentomon sp. SZTP_YWyxl
TTCGCACGATGGTGACGCATTCGATGCAGCGGTAAGATGCATTCGCGCAGTGGTAAGACACAATCAATGCAATAGGAAGACGCAATCCAAATCTTGAAATTCCTCGGAGAACATGCTGCGGCTGGTCCTTGGACATGAACAGCTGCAATGCCTAAGGAAATAAGATTCCGCCTGAAACTGGAGGACTGCTTCATAAATCTGAAATCACCATTAACTGTTGAGAAGGGATGTGGTGAATTAATTAAATGAAGTGAAATGGGATATGCTAACATCTGGCAGATGGCAATGCCACCGAGTTTCTCAACCTTTTTCAGCAAAGTGGTTGAAAACAGGCAGAGTAATCCAGTGGATTGAAACATTTCAAAAATCTACTGCAAAGGAAAGCAAACACCAATAATTGAGGAAGTAAGCTGTTAATGAGATCGTTTCAGAAAATCAGGAATGGCAGAGATGCGGCGGCTTCCTCTTCAGAACACAACTACTTATTTGAGGGGATACAGAACAGACTGGTGACTTTCCACCCACATGTGAAGTACATACCTAGCTTGAAAAGTGCAGATTGAGGCTTTTCAAAGCTGGGAATTTCTGGCATATTCAACCCTTAAATCTACTCCGGATTTCTGGGAACCTACAAAGGAAATTTAAAATATTTTTAGCCCAATTTTAGGAAAGATTTGCTTTTTGGGGCGATTCTATGCTAAGAAGTCAGAATCTGTTTAATTTTTTTGAAGGATCTGCTGAGCAAACTTCACATTTTTGAAAAAAACTCATTTCCCGAAAACAAGACTCCCGGACAAGAAAAGTGGTTCAGTTCAATTCGTTCTCACTTCTCTCTTTACTGGATGATTGTCTCATTGGACGACTAACCTTGAAAAAGATGACGGACGAGAACTAACAGCCACTGGAGGAGGAGGAGTAGAAGGGGAGAGAGGTCTAACTGAATGTAAGAATGAATGGTGATTGGGCAAACATATTAAGCTGCTGTCAAAGAAAAAAACGAAAGTTCATTCGGTTCGAAAAGAGCTTCCCTGGAGAAGAATAAGAACTGCAGATGAGCAAGAACTGTCGAGGGGAAAGCTTCTGTAGATGAAGAGCGGCAAATGCAATGGAAAGAATGGTAGATGCAAATGTATCTGAGGAAAGAGCTGCTGAAAGAGAAGATGCTGGAAAGATTTACCAATGACAAGAACTGTTTGCACAATCTCGCAGTTTGATTGGGTGTGCCCTAGAGAGGAATATGTGATCGTCGCCTTATTCAAAAAAAGAGAATGCAATTCAAGGAAAATAATTTGAAGTAAAGGAAATGACAGGTCGTGTCAGAATGATTTGGAAAGGACACACTGGGTGTTGATCGGGACACAATGGGCACAAAATGTTCTGAGTAAAGACACATTTGGATTCCAAGGTTGCATCGAAAGGACATACGGCTATGGAATATTTTCAGAAAGGACATGTTAAGATGTTTTATATCACAAGTAAAGGGCGTGGCAGTTGCCAGAATGTTAATAGTAAAAGGACATGATACATAGGTGTCTGGTGTTTTGAGAAAAGGAAAAAATAGGTAAAAAATAGGTGTGAAAAATGTAGGAAATGAATGAAAGAGAATGGAAATACGTAGAAAAAAATGGGATATGAACACTATGAAAAGAAGAGAAGAAAAAAGAAAAACAGAGAATCCATTTAAATTTAAGGGGGAGTCCCACCCCTGCCATAAGCTATTTTTGACAAAAAATGTGATTTTAGTTTTTTGGTGTTTTTTGTTAATTCAGGTGTGTAGAATCCAAAAATGAAGTCAGAAACTAATTTAGGAACCTCCTTCATAGCTTAAAATGCATGTGAAGTTTTGCGGAAATTAAATTTTTTGGCTGTTTTCTTCGCTTTCATTTCCGTAAGCTTTTTTCCTGTTCAAAAGGTTTTTCTCAGGCTACGAAAGGACTGGAAAGGTGAAATTGGCACACTGGCTGAAAAAATCATGCTGAAGGCCGTGACAGACTTGGATTTTCAGTTTTTTGACTCCGAGCAGTGTTTCCGCCTGCAAATGAAAATTGCCTGCAAAATTTTCCCGCTTCAAGGAAATGAGACAGAAAACCACTGCAAAGGGCCAGAAACTGTAAAATCCGAATCCGTCATGCACTTTGGCATACCTTTCTTAGTAGGAATTGACTCTTAGAAGGAAGGATGCAAAAAGACTCTCGTTGAGCAGGTATAAATCGACAGCAAAAGCGAAGGCACGGCGAGAAAAGAAGAAAACGGCGAAAGCGGCATTTGACAAGAAGAATATCGAGGATAAATTGACTTACAAAGCAGGAGAATTTTGATGTTTGCATCATAAAGACTACTGCAGGATATAAATTGACTTTACAGTTGTGGTAAGAAGATGTGACAACTCAAAAGTTCCAATTGATTGTGTATTTTGTCTATGATTTGAAAGGTGAAAAATTCTAAATTTTTAACTTTTTTTCTTTTGCTGTTTTCTTCGCTTTCATTTCCGCAAGCTTTTTTCCTGTTCAAAACGGTTTTTCTCAGGCTGCGAAAGGGCCAGAAAGGTGAAATTTGGCACACTGGCTGAAAAAATCATGCTGAAGGCCGTGACAGACTTGGATTTTTAGTTTTTTGACTCCGAGTAGGTGTTTCGGCCATGCTGACAAAAATAGCCCAACAAACTTTTGCCGCTTCTTGGAAATAAGACAGAAAACCACCACAAGGGGCCAGAAATCACAAAATCCGAGTCTGTCATGCACTTTGGCATACCTTTCTTAGTAGGAATTGACTCCTAGAACATAAACATATCAGTACCCCTTACCGGAAAATTAAATGTTGTAGCGCTCCGTAATGTTGAGGTCAAAGATCAATAACTCTGGAACCAGATGAGATAGATTCATGAAATTTTGCATGGAGACTCCCTCCATAGGTACCTAGATGTGTGCCAAAAATTTTTGCAATCGGTGCACAAATGGCCGATATAGGTTTTTAGGGTGGGACTCCCCCTTAAAAAAAGAAGAGAAGAAAATATCAGAGCAAATTGGGGGAAAAGTGGAAAGACAACAGAAGCAAGCCTCTGGTTTTAAAATCGTTTTTCCTCGTTCGCAAAGTCTGCGAATTTTGATCTAAACCCTTCCTTTCCCAAGTACATTTCCTGTTGATGAGACATAATGCTTCAGATGCCAATTAGAATGAACCACACATTACCTGTAAGTAAGCTTCCACAGAGGCCATACGACTCATACGAGTAACATAAGCAACACTGGCTGTGTTTGGGACACTTTCAGAATGGAAATGCAACACCAGAAATATTAAAGCTTAAAGGAAACTCCGAGCAAGAAAAAACACAGTTTGCCAACAAAAAGATGTCCGAATAAATGACCAATACATTTTTTGCCACAGCATTTTTGCTGCACAATCACGGAATACCAACAAGTAAAACAAGTGCAACATTTTTGAATGATGCAAAAATAATCAACACTGGCAATATCACTGTTGCAACATTTTTGTTCGAGAACAACAAACAGGAATGACATAAAAGGCTGTGACATTTTTGCTGAAAAAATCAACAGTATTTCTGCTGTCAAATCAACAACACTGAAATGGTTCAATTTTTCTGCAAAATCATGTATTTCTTGCAACATTTACGAAGCAAAAAGACAAAAACTGGCAAAATGCTGCACAACACTCCTTCATAAAACTACAAAACTTCAATATCTCTATGGAATCAACAGTTTCCAGTCTGGTTTTCACTAACTCGTTGATGGGGGGGTGGGGGTTGTGTCTTGCCACTTCCTGTCTGAGGAAACAACAGAGAAATAAAATGAAATTGACTGTTTTCTCAGCATTAACCTGCTGTGACAGAAGTGGTCAGTCACAACCCCCACCCCCTGTCATCCAGATATGCCAGTTTCAAGCTCATTTATGACTTTTCACTGTTGCAGAGGAGCAATTCTCTTTCTCATCCCTCTTTCTCTCGCTGGCTGTCGCACCTGCTAGCTCTTCTTTCCTGCAGGCCCCTTGCTCTTTCTCGCACCTCGCTCTCGCGCTGGCTGTCACACCTGCTAGCTCTTCTTTCCTGCAGGCCCCTTGCTCTTTCTCGCACCTCGCGCTGGCTGTCGCACCTGCTAGCTCTTCGTTCCTGCAGGCCCCTTTCTCTTTCTCGCTCTCGCGCTGGCTGTCACACCTGCTAGCTCTTCTTTCCTGCAGACCCCTTGCTCTTTCTCGCACCTCGCTCTCGCGCTGGCTGTCGCACCTGCTAGCTCTTCTTTCCTGCAGGCCCCTTTCTCTTTCTCGCGCTGGCTGTCACACCTGCTAGCTCTTCTTTCCTGCAGGCCCCTTGCTCTTTCTCGCACCTCGCTCTGGCTGTCGCACCTGCTAGCTCTTCGTTCCTGCAGGCCCCTTGCTCTTTCTCGCACCTCGCTCTGGCTGTCACACCTGCTAGCTCTTCTTTCCTGCAGGCCCCTTGCTCTTTCTCGCACCTCGCTCTCGTGCTGGCTGTCGCACCTGCTAGCTCTTCTTTCCTGCAGGCCCCTTGCTCTTTCTCGCACCTCGCTCTAGCGCTGGCAGTCGCACCTGCTAGCTATTCTTTCCTGCAGGCCCCTTGCTCTTTCTCGCACCTCGCTCTCGCGCTGGCTGTTGCACCTGCTAGCTCTTCTTTCCTGCAGGCCCCTTGCTCTTTCTCGCACCTCGCTCTCGCGCTGGCTGTCACACCTGCTAGCTCTTCTTTCCCGCAGGCCCCTTGCTCTTTATCGCACCTCGCTCTCGCTCTGGCTGTCACACCTGCTAGCTCTTCTTTCCTGCAGGCCCCTTGCTCTTTATCGCACCTCGCTCTCGCTGTTGCACCTGCTAGCTCTTCTTTCCTGCAGGCCCCTTGCTCTTTCTCGCACCTCGCTCTCGCGCTGGCTGTCGCACCTGCTAGCTCTTCGCTCCTGCAGGCCCCTTGCTCTTTCTCGCACCTCGCTCTGGCTGTCACACCTGCTAGCTCTTCTTTCCTGCAGGCCCCTTGCTCTTTCTCGCACCTCGCTCTCGTGCTGGCTGTCGCACCTGCTAGCTCTTCTTTCCTGCAGGCCCCTTGCTCTTTCTCGCACCTCGCGCTGGCTGTCGCACCTGCTAGCTCTTCTTTCCTGCAGGCCCCTTTCTCTTTCTCGCTCTCGCGCTGGCTGTCACACCTGCTAGCTCTTCTTTCCTGCAGGCCCCTTGCTCTTTCTCGCACCTCGTTCTCGCGCTGGCTGTCGCACCTGCTAGCTCTTCGTTCCTGCAGGCCCCTTGCTCTTTCTCGCACCTCGCTCTGGCTGTCACACCTGCTAGCTCTTCTTTCCTGCAGGCCCCTTGCTCTTTCTTGCACCTCGCTCTCGTGCTGGCTGTCGCACCTGCTAGCTCTTCTTTCCTGCAGGCCCCTTGCTCTTTCTCGCACCTCGCTCTGGCTGTCACACCTGCTAGCTCTTCTTTCCTGCAGGCCCTTGCTCTTTCTGCACCTCGTTCTCGCGCTGGCTGTCGCACCTGCTAGCTCTTCTTTCCTGCAGGCCCCTTGCTCTTTCTCGCACCTCGCTCTGGCTGTCGCACCTGCTAGCTCTTCTTTCCTGCAGGCCCCTTGCTCTTTCTCGCACCTCGCTCTCGCGCTGGCTGTCGCACCTGCTAGCTCTTCTTTCCTGCAGGCCCCTTGCTCTTTCTCGCACCTCGCTCTGGCTGTCGCACCTGCTAGCTCTTCTTTCCTGCAGGCCCCTTACTCTTTCTCGCACCTCGCTCTCGCGCTGGCTGTCGCACCTGCCAGCTCTTCTTTCCTGCAGGCCCCTTGCTCTTTCTCACACCTCGCTCTCGCGCTGGCTGTCGCACCTGCTAGCTCTTCTTTCCTGCAGGCCCCTTGCTCTTTCTCGCACCTCGCTCTCGCGCTGGCTGTCGCACCTGCTAGCTCTTCTTTACCGCAGGCCCCTTGCTCTTGCGAGCTCCTCGTTCCTGCTGGCTCACCGCACTTGCTGCCACTCGCTCCTAGTGGTCCTCGTACCTACTGGTCACTCGTGCCTGCTGGCCCCTTTGCCCTCAGTGGTCCCTCACCCTGGCCAGCCCTCGCACTTGCTGGCAGCCTTTCCTCGTTCCTCACACCGACTGGTTCCTTTACTTGCTAGCCCCCCGCACTTGCTGGCCGCTCTCCTTTGCTGGTCCCTCGCACCTGCCAGCACTTGCAAGTCCCTTTGCCCTTGCTGGCCCCTCGCTCCTGTTAGTTCCTTGCCCAACTGAACCTTCTACCTTGCTAACCAGCTTTGCTGGTCACTGACTCCTGCTGGTCCTTCCTCTTGCAGGACCCTTTGCCCTTGCTGGTTCCTTGCCTTTGCTGGCCCCTCGCTCCCGGTGGCTCCTCGCTCCTTCTGGCTCCTCTTCCTTGCTGAGCTCAGCGCATGCTGGCCGCCTTCGCTGGAATTGAACTGTTGCTGGTCCCTCACACCTGCTGGCTCCGTGTCCCAGATGGCCCCTCTCCTTTGCTGGCCAACCTTGCTGGACCCTCTTCCTAGCTGCCCC
Source organism: Sinentomon sp. SZTP_YWyxl (assembly GCA_030068105.1). Taxonomy (NCBI): domain Eukaryota; kingdom Metazoa; phylum Arthropoda; class Protura; order Sinentomata; family Sinentomidae; genus Sinentomon; species Sinentomon sp. SZTP_YWyxl. The sequence goes on from JASGXE010008934.1 coordinate 6,499, forward strand.
TCATGCTTGCCTGCCACCTTTCCTTGTCCCTCACCCTTGCTGGTCCATGAGCGTTGCTGGTACGTCACCTTTGGTGGTCCCTCTCCTTTGGTGGTCCCTTGCCTTTGCCGGTCCTTCACCTTTGCGGGTCCCTTGCCTTTGCCGGTCCCTAGCCATTGCCGGTCTTTCACCTTTGTCGGTCCTTCACCTTTGCTGGCACCACGGCCCGGAATTTTTCAGTGGCAAATTTTGGTTAAGGTAACCCGTAACCCAAAAATACTATATTCGCCGAATGTCGACCGATTTGAATGAAATTTTGCAGGCAATTAGGTGTCAGAAAAACAAGTTTTTCAAGCCAACTCCCACCTCCTAGCTCTCTCCAGTGCTAAGATATTACGCTTTGAAGTTTGCATTTGTAGCGCTAGGCTTTTAATAGATCTCAGAAGCCTGTGGTCCAAATGAGTTGAAATTGGTGTGAAACTGCAGGAAGGGCCAGGGACAAAAGTGAACTAGAATGGTCAAATTCCTGAACTTGGAAGTGGTTTTTCTAGATGCATAATGTCTAGCGATGCCAAAAAAGCGTAAAACTGATAGCTATAAATGATCTAACTTGGCTAAAAATAGTCATACAATGATCATTCTAGTTCAGATATGTTGCCCAAGTGTCAACACCATCTGGTGAAAATTTCACCACAATCGGACCACAAACAGCTGAGATCTATTCAAAAGTAACCGGAAAAACATGGTTTCGAGATACGCGCGATTTAAAATAGGAGCGAAAAATAACTTCAAATGTTGTCAGCGCATACTCCGAAGGCTGCTGGAAAGCCATTTATGGACGGATTTTGTTGAAGCAAAGACCAAAATTTGCAGAAAGAAACAGACTACATGATGGGTCAAAAAATTGAAAACTCAAATTTTTTCATTTTTTGGCATTTTCCAGGGTTACGGGTTACCTTAATGAAATGACAACACCTACACTCCCTCAAGTTTCATTCAAGTTATTTTTCTGACCGGAATAGAGGCAGCATTAGAAGTTCACTAACCAGAATGCGTCATGGCTCCGGCCTACAAATTTTGAAAACAAAGAAATGTCAACGTAACGGCCTAACGTTGACGTCTTCAAAATTTGGAGGTCGGAACCAAGACGTATTCTGATTAGTGAACTCCTGATGTTACACGGTCTGCGGACTTGTCCACTGTCAGATGGATCAATTCAAGATGCAAAATAAGCAACACGGCACAAAATGTTTCAGTGGAAAATATTGGCTAATGAAATGAAACTCCAACTCTTCCTCCGTTAACATTCCGAGTTGATTTTTCTGACCGGAATAGAGGCAACATCAGAAGTTCACTAACCAGAATGCGTCATGGCTCCGGCATACAAATTTTGAAAACAAAGAAGTATCAACGTAACGGCCTAACGTTGACGTCTTCAAAATTTGGAGGTCGGAACCAAGACGTATTCTGATTAGTGAACTGCTGATGTTACAAGAAGGTCTGTGACAAAGAGACTGCACTGGCAAAGACAAGCAAAATAAGCCCGGTAGAAAATTTGTAAAGGGTGACTTCTTTTGCCAGCCATGCATCACAAACATTTGTGTTCGTTTGTGTTCTGCCTGGTTTTGAAACAATCATGTCATCACCTAAACATACTCTTCGGTAAAAACTAACCACAACCCAAAAAAGTACACTGCAAAAATTGAAAAGAAACCACAACCAGTTGCAGAAATTTAGGGAAAGGAATGCTCAAAACAAATGGCTAAAATTTTGTACAGCCCTTGTTTTAGTTAAATCAATGTTTTTTTTTTTGCATATTAAGTCACTTCCATAAAATGTACAAAAAAGGGTAGATTTTTGGTGCCCAACAGGAGCTTAATCATGTTGGGCATCAGACCTCCGGAAGGTGGCTCTTTCTTTTGGTTCTCTTCAGCTTTTTCTTTTGGTAGACTGTCAAAGATTTGACTTCCCAAGCTGGGCCACATTCCTCTGGTCAAAAAATGACTCAAGAGGTCTTGGACTTTCAATCACGCATGTTGGTAATTTCCCTGCGTTGCACTAAACGAACCAAATGAAGAGAAGTCAAAATGTGTCGCATACATCTGTTCTATTTGGACCAAGGCAGTTGAATGAACTTAGTGTGCTTTATTTCCGCACTCATTGATTCATGGCGCGTCCAGAAATATCTCATTGCACATCACCAGGTCAACATACGAAGGTTAGTCAGGGTATTTGGACTCGTGTTAATTTAGGCAGTTTAGAGATTTTTGGGCAAAATCTGGAATCGCTAGTTCTTTCCGAGCCTGCCTAAACTAACCTCACCCAAACACCATGCCGAACCTCCGCACCTTGGCCCACTGATGTGGTGTCAACAACATCATAAAGTGATGGTGCTGAAGTGACAGTCAAAGTGATGGGGGTTATTCGTTTCCGGTCATGCAGTGCAGTTTGCTGAATAACAGTGGCATTAATTCATTTGCTAAAAATGCAAAATGTGTTTCAGCATTTTCCCTGCATCGGTATATCCTGTCGGGAAAAAAATTGAGCATTTCCTAACACAGAACCCATTTCAGAAAAATCGAACATTTTACTCTGAAAACCCCATTTCAGAAAAAAATATTGTTACAAACAAGAACCCAATTTCAGATAAAACTGAAAATCGTCTCATATTCTGTTGAGAAAAATTTTCGCAATTTCCCAGCACAAAACCTAATTTATAAACAAACTGAACATTTTCCTTGCACAAACCCATTTCAGCGAAAAAATCCATTTCCCCGCATAAAGTCAATTCAAAAAAATAAGTGAAAGAAGTACGTGTAGATGCAGTCTTGAAATTTGATGCAAATCTGATGCACTTTCCTTTGGGGGGAGAACCCCCTCAACGGTATTATCCACCCTTGGTTATCCAATCCACCTGACAGAATGGTGCCTTCAATAGTGATGCCACAGCTCACTGAGGGCCCACTTGCTCTGCGTTGGTTGTTGTGGTAGGAAGAAACACTGTTTGAAAAAAGTCAAACATATCTTTTGAAGTGGAACAGACAAACCAGTTCAGGTCAAAGGGTTATCAGGGTCGGCCTCCTTGATCACCCCCACATTACCAGCCTAAGACTCCGGAACAAACAAAAGTACACAGATATTTGCGATGCATGGCAAGTCTTGCTTTTAAGGAATGGGAGAGAGGAGAGAGAAATTACAAGAGCAGAACAATAACAGTCAATGAACAAAAGATAAATCATGTTTGCAAAAATGTAAAAAAAAAAAACTGGCACAGAAAAAAATGGCACGACACGCAAATGATGTTCCTTTGGTTCACAGGTTCGATGGGACGCCGTGTCTGCATGCGTCCCAAAGAACCCGATCAACTGGAATGTGCTCCCTGACTGCATCGTCCCAGGTCAGGGAACGACTGCCATGCAGTTTAATTTGAATTCCCATTGGAGTCTCAAACTGTCTGGAGTTGTGTCTCCGTCCAAACCCCACTTTGAGATGGCGTCTGGAAAGAAAAGTTGAAAGAAAATCAGAACAGAAGAGTGACAGACATCACAGTGAAGCAATAAGAAAGTTGAAAGCAATAAGAAAAGTTGAAAGAAAATCAGAACAGAAGAGTGACAGATAGGACAGTGAAGCAATAAGAAAGCACGAATAAGAAAGACATGGTTGATACTGTTTAGAAAAATAGAAATTCCCCGGATTTTCCAGGATTCCCAGCTTTTTTCTGGGTTCATTTTTCCATTTATTGGACATTTTTCCAAAGAATTTGCCAAATGGGATAAAAGAATGAGTTGTGAATTGGGTGGTGCGGTTTTCTGATGGGTGTTTTGTTGTCAGAATATCCCTTCTTCGACTAACCTTGACACCTTCTGGCGTGTCACAGCTTTAGGCATGGCTAAAAAGCATTCAGGTCGATATATTTCTGGGATAACACATGAGCTATGGAGATGAAGCCGGCCCCAAAGCTGTGACACGCGAGAAGGTGTCAGGGCCATAAAAACATCATCGAAGAAGAGATATTCTGACAAGAATGAGTTGATGAAGTCAAGAATGACGACAAGACAATAATGTTTCTCAATTGGTCATCAATGTGGTCAAAAATCCCTGAGATTTCCAGGTTGAAAAAGAAAAATGCATTTACGAGTAAGGGGGTACACCCTCTGCTTGATATTCTTTAACCCACTGTAACTTTTTTTGCATTTTGACCGATTTTGATGAAATTGTGCACATGTTTTGGGACCCATATGAGCAGACACCTTTTCTCCAAAACTAAAAGACATTGAGAGTTCAAATTTGACACAGAAGTACAAAATCCATACAAAATTAACAAGACAGAGCCGGAATTTCCCTAATCTTCATTGCGTCCATCCAGAAGTGTGTTTTCCACCAACCACTTTGAAAAGCGGTGAAAATTTTCACTGCTGTAGCAATAAATAGTTTATATAACATTAAAATGAGGCAAAATATTGAAATTCCGGCTCTGTCATGGGACTCGGAACAGTTTTTTTTTTTTAGATAAGTGGTCAATTTTTAAACTCAAGCATTATTTATTTGGCGGTGAAAAGGTGTTTCAAATATTGCCGCTTGCACAAAAAACACTGCGTCAAATCGATGTCAAAGTTTGAGAAAAAAATTTCGGTAAAAAAATTGAGGAAAACAAATTAAGGGAAATTGCGAAAAAGCATTGGGCTGATTTGCTCGCTTGCTGAAATTTGCTCTCGTGAAGCCATTTCTCAACGGATTTTACTCATTTTGGACCAAAATGCTCAGAAAACATCACAGTATCAGGGGGAACATCATTTGATAAAATGAGAAATTTTCTTTTTTCACCTTTACAAGGTGTGCCCCCCTAAAACACCATTCCATGGAAAAACCAGCATCAAAAACAATTTTACATTCGAACTGAAGGGTTCGAGCTTAGTCACGACCAAACACCTCGATCTCTGACAAAGCCGCCCCTCTGCAAAAAAGCCAGTACCTATGCATGGCTCACGCAAATAACAAATGTAAGTGGTTGGTTGATCAAATTTTCCACACTTCATTAGTTGCCACATGAGAGGGAGGCCGAGGCTTTGTCACATGAGAGGAGGCTTTATCGGAGATCAAGGTGTTTTGGTCCTGGCTTTTTTGGTGCTGGTGTCCCACGGAATGGTGCTTCAATGCAAACCCTTTTTCAATTATGATTTCCTTTTCACACATTTCTGATTTTGATTCCCCATAATTCCAAATACTTTAGTTAAAAAATTCTGACTTTTCCCCCTTTCCTTTCAGAAATCCCATAACAACAATTCACCAGCTGCTCAACACTTCCCAACTCTTCCAGCTTGCCAAAATTGCCAAAATTCCTCCACTTTTCCAAGTTGCTGAGCACCTCGCAGAGCACATTGGATCCTTTTCAACCCCAGTCAGACTGGCTGAAGGGATCTTTCATGTCCGTGGCTTGAAAAAAAAATGATTCAGGTTCTGCATTGTCTATGTTTGTCTTACCCAGTATCTATGTCAGTTCCTACGAAAATTGGATGACTACGTTCATCCCTGGCACAGTACCAGTTCTTCAACTTGAATGTCGGTTCCGGCACACTTGTCACGTTTTTGGGGGGTTTCTTGCCCTTCTTTGGGCCTGCCGGTTTAGGAACTGCTGGGGCTGCCAAACTTTCTGGAGCACCGACCACGTCGACTGCGGCAGCGGCTGGTGTTTTTGCTGCTCCTTTGCTTCTCGTAAGAGGGCCAGCAGCCGACGGGGCCGGCTCGTTGTTGGAAATGAAGGTGACCAGTTCTTCACTCAAGCCAAGCCCCAGCAGCTCCCTGCTGCCCTTTGGCCTGGTTGCTGGCCTTGCTGGCCTCTTTGCCATAATTGTCGATGTTCTCTTGATTTTGGGATAAGGCATAGCAGCAGCTTGTTCCTGTGAAAACACAAACAAGAAATGTCAATATAAAAAAAAATATTATTAAGTCATATCATATTCCACAGCAGCATCATCAAAATTGTAAACTTTGTAAGTCCAATCAAAAGCAGCAGTTCTGTCATCAAGCCAAGGATGCCATGCGCACAGCATTCTTCTGCTTCTTCCATCCAGGAACAGACCAGACAGAAAAAGTGTGTAGCAGGAGCAGAATGCCACAGACTTCCAAATAAACAGACTACCAAACTTTTGTTTCTACTGCATACTGGTCTTTGTGGTTGGATAAGCAAGCAGATGGCAACCTGGTGCCACAACACAAACATTGTTTGTATCTCCAACTGGATTGTGCAGTGCATCCACATGAGTGCCAAATTATGGAGCTTTGGACTGGCAAGGGTTAAATTGTGCAAAGAATTGATCAAATTGAATTTATATTTATTTTTGGCGACGTTGGGAAAGTGGAGCATTTTCCGCATGAAACCCCGCACGCTTTTTGTAGCAGTAATCAGACGGCAAAAAGCTTGAATCCCGTGAAAAGCAACTGTGAATAAAAATGTAATCATTAAAAAATTCTCGGCCAGCAATGAAACTCAGAACTTTTTATCAAATAATTAATTTATTTTTTTCCATTAAAGGATTTTAATGGAGGTTGAGTTCAAAATACAAACTTCCATATTTCTTGACCGAATTCGTTCAAATTTGGAATACCTACGCTTAGAAACCATTATGAATCATTGCTTCCATAGAAAATTTCAACTTGCTAGGTCAAAAGCGGTTCTTGAGTATGGTGACATGGTCAAAAAAAAGTTGATGTGACTTTGGCGCTCTCATCTTTGGATATCCATCCGGCCAAGATTTCTTGCCAACTCCATGCCAAATTACGAGGTGCATCCCAAAAGTTCGAGGAATTCGTCTGCTGTGTGATAACACATCGAGTGTCATGAATGTTTTTTGGCTTAAATTGTGCACTGATCTTTTCTCCAGATCTTGGTAAAGTTTGGTTTGTCATCTGTGACCAGTTTTTTTACTGTGACTGTTTCTGTTTACAGTGTTTGAAGCACTGTCCTGGAATCAAAAATTTTTGGATGATGAACAATGAGCAGTCATGAAATCTTCACTGACTCACTGGACACTGCTTTGTGCAAGTTGCACTTGTTGTCTGCACTGTAGAGAAGCAAGGGGATGAATTTAAAGATGCTGGTTGGCCCCGAAGGACTATGAATGCAGTGGCCACAAACATGTTCAATGAGCGAGGAAAATGACCTCTGAATTGAGCACCTGATGATGGAGGAGGGAAGATGAACAGTGGAAGACCTGACAATGATTCCGACCAAATCTGAGTGTCAGATTGTTGCAATGTCTTTAAATGGATGATTTCAATTGCATGATGCATGCTGAGAATGCTGGATGAAGGAAAAAAGATGTGCGGACTGACAGCAACTGAGTCAAGCTCACAAGGATGGCCACATCACACCATTTCGCAAGTGTTTGTCCATGCAACCCTCTTCAAAGTGCACCAAGATTTCTTATTGGTTGAAATCTGGAAAGAGCACGGTCATGCATCACCGCAAAATACCGCCCGCTATGACTTGTGATCAACGGCTTTTTGCATTTGACAATGAAAAACTTGGCGACTTCTCGTTTTCAGAAGCAAAAATAACCGATTCCAGGACAGTGCTTCAAACACTGTAAACAGAAACAGTCACAGTAAAAAAAACTGGTCACAGATGACAAACCAAACTTTACCAAGATCTGGAGAAAAGACCAGTGCACAATTTAAGCCAAAAAACATTCATGACACTCGAGCTGTTATCACATAGCAGACGAATTCCTCGAACTTTTGGGATGCACCTCGTATGTAAAATTACTCCCATTTCGGCTGATAGAGCACGTTAGCTTAAATTCATGAAACATTTTTTTGTATTCATTATGCATATAGATATGAATTTTTTTCTTATGAAGATGCATATCAATTATTTTCGGTGTCCCATCAGCGTAAGATATCTTTCGAAAAACAGCTCAAAAAACTCGTAAAGGAGTAAAAAACAACAATTCTGGCTCATATCACGCCTGTTTTCTTCGATGGCCAGCTGCAAAATGGGTGATTTTTATATGGTGATTGATGGCATGGACACAATGTTCCACTGACCACTCAACACCAGCGTCTCAATTCTGGCAGTGTTTGTTTGCCTCTGGATCGCCATTAGGAGGGGGCAAAAATGAGTCCAATGATTCTTCTTCGTTGGTATTCTCCAATCCTACTTGCTATAGTTTCAAATGCAGGTGCATTCCACCCAAATACTTAAAAATATCGAATGGTTTTGATGGCTGCAGAGGATATTTCAAATTGATGCTGGATGCTGATTTCAAATTGTAAGCACCGCCCTCCAGCATCAACTTTCAAATATTCTTGAAAAAAGTGCACAATGGACATTGGAATAATAACGGGAAAGAAGTGGGACAAAAATCGGAAAATTATGACTTTGTCAAAAAGTGGGAACAATAAAAAGTGAGAGAGGTATTGCACTGGAAAGGGTAAGCCCATCTGTGGCATTCCATGTTTTACATGTAATGTGTTGAAAATATGCAAAAAATCTCCATTGCTGTCCAACAATGGGGGATGTCCCATTTGGACAGAAACAGTCTCATGAGAAGGTGTTCACACGAGCCACAAATTGCACGGAGCAATGGAAACTCAAACTGGATGGCAGGGCAGACACAGGCTGGAAAAGAAAATGTGAAGGAATCCCAATCCTATAAAAGTCTAGAGGAGCATGGATGCTGGCAGAAAAAATGTCTAAGGTGTAACAAAATCAACAACCAGGATAGAAATCCTGTGTTCCCATGCTGGAAATGACTTTTTGCCAGGGTTGGAAAAAACGTGTTTAAAAAAAACATAAAAAACGTTTTAAACATGTTTTTTTTTTGTTTTAAACGTTTTTTTCTCCATCTGTATTTTTCTTTGTTTAAACGTGTTTTAAGGGGGGCAGGGGGTCCAAAAACCAACTTCTTCAAATATTATCGGATTGTGTTCAAATTGTGTACACATAATCCCCATGATAACAGCAATTTCTGTGGAAAATTTCAGACCAATATCTGAATTGGTTCCTCAGTTATTAGCAAAAACGTTGTCATTGACCGCGCGAACTTTTCACACGAGCCCAGGGAAAAGGGAAA
>JASGXE010008935.1:0-21703 GCA_030068105.1 Sinentomon sp. SZTP_YWyxl
GTGAAATGGGGTGGTTTGGACCAGGATGCGTCAAGCGTAAGTGAAAGGACGTTCAGAAAGCAGCATTTTGGGGTCAACTGTCAACCCCCGTGACGTAAATGTTGGTTGGGTGGGGTTCAACGTCCAAGGAAAGGAGGGTTCGTCTTTCTGAACCTCTCCAGATTGACATTCCTTTTTTCAGCATGATGTATACTGGCGGCGGAAAATGATTACCCATACATGTGAAAAATGTTTATTCTTGGGATTTTAGCAAAAACTCCATGCTGTAGAAATAAAAGATCCTCTTTCATCACTTATGTCAAAATATGACACCTCTGGAAAGCTCCGTTGCAATTTGGCACTTCAATTTCTACCAAATGCATAAGAGTAAAAAGAAAGAAAAAAAAGTTTCGAAGGCAACAGTTAAATGGGAAAAACACATGTAGGTATGAGTGAATTTGTTTGAAGCTCGTGGAAGGCATCTTGATGATAGCACAGCAACTTCTTTCTATCATCGTAGGTATGAGTAATCTTTTTCCGCCGCCATTATACACCACAGCCCAAAACGTGTTTTTCACAGCCACAAACTGTTTGAGATTGAAAACTTTTCCGAATGAGCAGCCTTCCTTCATCACTTGCAATGTTTCCACTTGAAAGACCAACCCTGGGGAGTTCAACGTGCCAATCATTTTCAATTGAGGTGTAAATTGGGCTTGGGAATAGATGATTATGGTGATGAATTCTACCTGAGTAATATCTCCATACGACAAGATGTTCAGATCATTAAGTGATGAGATTCCTGATTTTTCAGAAACAGAAAATTTCCTGATTTTCCATGCAGAGAAAATTTCCTATTTTCCATGAAAAGAAAATTCTCAGACTTGTCCAGGAATAGAAAATTCTCAGACTTGTTCAGGAACAGAAAATTCTCAGACTTGTCCAGAAATAGAAAATTCTCAGACTTGTTCAGGAATAGAAAATTCTCAGACTTGTCCAGAAATAGAAAATTCTCAGACTTGTCCAGGAAAAGAAAATTCTCAGACTTGTCACGAAACAAAAAATTCTCAGACGTGTCACGAAACAGAAAATTCTCAGACTTGACCAGAAATGGAAAATTCTGAGGCCGGAGAGATCTCCGATGTTTTTTTAAAACCACCGGTGAAAGTTGCGGATATCCATGTTTTCGGGGGGAAGGGATCGATAATATCCTCAACTATCTCCGGTGGTTTTGAAACAAGCAACAGAGATCTCTCCGGCCTAAGACTTGTCCAGAAATAGAAAATTCTCAGACTTGTCACGAAACAGAAAATTCTCAGACTTGTCACGAAACAGAAAATTCTCAGACGTGTCACGAAACAGAAAATTCTCAGACTTGACCAGAAATGGAAAATTCTCAGACTTGTCACGAAACAGAAAATTCTCAGACTTGTCACGAAACAGAAAATTCTCAGACTTGTCACGAAACAGAAAATTCTCAGACGTGTCACGAAACAGAAAATTCTCAGACTTGACCAGAAATGGAAAATTCTCAGACTTGTCACGAAACAGAAAATTCTCAGACTTGTCACGAAACAGAAAATTCTCAGACTTGTCACGAAACAGAAAATTCTCAGACGTGTCACGAAGCAGAAAATTCTCAGACTTGTCCAGAAATAGAAAATTCTCAGACTTGTCACGAAACAGAAAATTCTCAGACTTGTCCAGAAATGGAAAATTCTCAAACTTGTCCAGAAATGGAAAATTCTCAGACTTGTCCAGAAATGGAAAATTCTCAGACTTGTCACGAAACAGAAAATTCTCAGACTTGTCACGAAACAGAAAATTCTCAGACTTGTCACGAAACAGAAAATTCTCAGACTTGTCACGAAACAGAAAATTCTCAGACGTGTCACGAAACAGAAAATTCTCAGACTTGACCAGAAATGGAAAATTCTGAGGCCGGAGAGATCTCCCATGTTTTTTTAAAACCACCGGTGAAAGTTGCGGATATCCATGTTTTCGGGGGGAAGTGATCGATAATATCCTCAACTATCTCCGGTGGTTTTGAAACAAGCAACAGAGATCTCTCCGGCCTAAGACTTGTCCAGAAATAGAAAATTCTCAGACTTGTCACGAAACAGAAAATTCTCAGACTTGTCCAGAAATGGAAAATTCTCAAACTTGTCCAGAAATGGAAAATTCTCAGACTTGTCCAGAAATGGAAAATTCTCAGACTTGCCCAGAAACAGAAAATTTTCAACTTTCCATGAATCGAAAATTCCCTGAATAACAGAAACAGAAAATTTTACAGAAAAAAAAATGAAATTTCATATTTTCAGCCGTAAAATTTCCGGTCTTCTCCGGAAATAGAAAAATTCCCAAAATTCCAAGTTTTCCATAAAGCATGGACAATTTGTTTTAAAACATTGATTCCACACCTGCTAATTTTGGTTTCCAGGATCACCAGTCCGATCCAGCGACATCGATCTTTCTCTCTACTCCACGAGGCGACTCTCAGACGGATTTAACCTCTATTGGCGGATACTTAAAAATCAGGAGCCGGAAATTGAAATGGTGCTCGTTGTAGATGGAACGTCTTATGCCGGAATTGGATGGAGACCAAACAACCTGACAAAGACGTGCAAATCGTTCCCGGAACTGAAGGATCTCCCGGAAGAAATGGAATACATGGATTCGATGATGAAGGTTGGAATCTGTAAAATACCAAAAAAAAAAAAACATGAAAAATGCACCCATGAGAACCATTTACAGGGTTCCCACAACTTTTTGAGTTATCATTTCCCTGACTTTCCCTGACTTTTGTCAACCCATTTCCCTGGCTTTCCCTGACCTTTGCCGAGCCATTTCCTGACAAAACTGAAGGAAAATGTAGCTTCCAAAACACCAAAATTAAGTGTTGCTTCAAAGCCCACCGCAGGCATTACGGTGTCTGAGGCAGGAAGAAATTTACAAATTTAAGTGTTCATTTTGGCCTCAAAATTTCATTTCTAGATCATTTTCAGGCTCACGGGATCCTGATGATCCATATGAACCTTTGCAATTTTCCCTGACTTTTCGCAATTTTTGGGATTTTTGGGCTTTCCCTGACTTTCGATTCATTTCCCTGACTTTCCCTGACCTCGCCTGACTTTCCCTGACTGTGGGAACCCTGCATTTAGGTGATTCTGCTCATTCCATCGTCATGTGCAGATGCTGAGTCATACGTGCAGTGATGCAATGGAGGCCATACTGCCCCACACGGCATGTGACCTGCGAAAAAAGTCAGGCGGCACGGTGTTACCTGTTTGGAAAATTGCTCCATGCTTTTACATTGGGTGTATGGGCTGGCCAATCACAAGCCCATTGGGCGTGTGGGCATGGAGACACAACTGGATGCGTGTGTGAAGTTGACACACCCACACCTGGGGGTTTTATTTCGGGAGGGGACAAGCACTGGTGCCGGGGCACCCATTTCTGTCCGAAAACCACCGAACCGAAGTTTCAAGAGGCATGGGCTCCACCCCTGGCAGAGCACCTGGTGACAGAGTGTCCCAGAAATGGAAGAAATTTTGGGTTCATTTTGGTGTAAATTAGCAATTTCTGAAGAAAAAAAAAATTCTGAAGAAAAAATGGCAAAAACGGATATTTTCTTCAGCAAGGAATGGTCAAGCGCAATTTCTTCTGTGGGAGTAACTCCTGGGTGCAGATGCAACATCAACATCTGTCGGTCTGCTTGAAGATGGAAATCATCGTATCGTGGGGGAATCTGTCGGAACCATTTTCGATGCATTAGACCCAGGAACAGTGAAAACAACACATTCGACACGTTTTGCCACAATTTCAAAGAGCCTTTCAACCAGGCACCTCACTCCAGTTTCACTTACTCCTGCAAAGATGCGTTGAGCTGAAACTAACAACAACAAAGATGACAAAACATCATCACGCAGAAATGACAATGATAAGCCCATCAAGGATGAGCGACAACATTATTTGGGGGAGGGGGGCTTGGCCGGTCGGCTCTGCCATTATTATTTTTGTATTATTATTAAAAACAATATTACTGCCACAAGGATTTAGTGGTGACAGACCGATGAATAAAATTCTGAAAGTTAAAAAGAAATGCAATTCAAAAGGAGCTAACAAGGAAACAAGAACACGAACTGTGATTGGACATGCTGACTGCTGTGCGACGCCTGTAAGGACCATTGCGCAAGATATGATTGGGGATTCTGAGGGAAGGCTATTCCAGTCTCTAATTGTTTTCGGCCTTCGGGAAAAATGATGTGAACAGGACATTAGTTTTACAAATAGGCAAATAGGTGAACGACCATTGTCCGTTCTGTGTTGTCTAGGCTTGACAAAATATGGCTCGGGCATGCAAAAATTAAATGAATGGGTTACAATGTCAGAAAATATCCTAATCCTGTGCTCCTTGCGCCTAGACGCTAAGGATTCCAGCCCAAGACAACTCAGCAAGTTGGTAACATTCCATTACCACTTCCGTAATCCATCCCTGCAGTTCAGCAAGCGATACCTGGTCACGTGGCTCCTGAGGCTGAAGATCACAATTCTATCCTTGATCCCTGCCACCTATTCTTGATCATCTTTGGTGTTTGCAGGGAGGCCAATTTAACATGATCTTCAGGATTCATAAATTGTGTGGCATCGATAGTGACAGATCAAGCCTTTTCATGAAGGGCAGGGCATTGCTGGTGTCAGGCTCTGGGTCAGAGCCCCGGCAGGGTTCCAAAGAAGTTCCCTTTAAAGTCCCAATTGTTCAAGAAATTTTGAAATTTTTGAACTGATCTTTAGGTGCAAAATTGTTGTGTAGTTCCTCCTTGAAAAATTTTGCGAAAAGAAAACAGAATATTTTCCTGCGGTGGAGGTGATCTGCCCCGGGTTTTAAAAAGGTGAAGAAAAGGAACTCGCACGAATTCTACAAATTATATGTATTGTGTGCCGTTTGATTTGATTATTTCAGGCAAGGCATTTTGGAACCACAAAGGTCTCGAAAGGTTCCAACCAGAATGGTGGTAAACCAACACCAGAGCCAAAGTCTGAGCCAGAACCCGAACCATCATCCGAACCACATCCGAAGCCTGAACCCGAGCCAGAGCCATCTGCCGAGCCACATCCTAAGCCAGAGCCGGAACCATCCGGGAAACCACATCCGAAGCCAGAGCCGGAACCAACTGGGACGCCACATCCGAAGCCAGAGCCAGAACCATCTGGGAAGCCAGAGCCGGAACCATCCGGGAAGCCACATCCGAAGCCAGAGCCAGAACCATCCGGGAAGCCACATCCGAAGCCAGAGCCGGAACCATCTGGAAAGCCTCATCCGAAGCCAGAACCCGAGCCTGAGCCATCTCCAGAGCCAGAACCATCGGCCAAGCCAGAACCAGAACCGAGCCCAAGACCTGAACCAAACTCAGGCTCCAAACAATCAGTGAAACGGCCAAAAGAAGCTCTTCTGGAACAGGATGGGACACCAAAGCCTGAACCGGAACCCGAGCCATCTCCCGAGCCGGAACCAGAGCCCACAACTTCGGAGCCTTTGGCAAAGAAACCTGGAAGAAGGGCAAGATCAGTAGAATCCACGGAAATTCCAACCACAGAAGAGCTTCCGACCGACAAGCCGTCAATCACCACTGCCGGACATCAAAAGCAACCATCCTCAGCACCAACGACAGAGCGGAAAAATCAAGCTCAATTTCTTACGGGGAGTAACTCCTGGCTGGGTGCAGATGCAACATCTGATCAAGCTCAATTTCTTACGCGGGAGTAACTCCTGGCTGGGTGCAGATCAAATCTTATCAAGCTCAATTTTTACGCGGGTAACTCCTGGCTGGGTGCAGTGCAACATCTGATCAAGCTCAATTTCTTACGCGGGAGTAACTCCTGGCTGGGTGCAGATGCAACCTTATCAAGCTCAATTTCTTACGCGGGAGTAACTCCTGGGTGCAGATGCAACATCTTATCAAGCGCAATTTCTTACGCGGGAGTAACTCTTGGCTGGGTGCAGATGCAACATCTTATAAAGCTCAATTACTTACGCGGGAGTAACTCCTGGGTGCAGATGCAACATCTTATCAAGCTCAATTTCTTACGCGGGAGTAACTCCTGGCTGGGTGCAGATGCAACATTTATCAACTCAATTTCTTACGGGGGAGTAAATCCTGGGTGCAGATGCAACATCTTATCAAGCGCAATTTCTTACGCGGGAGTAACTCTTGGCTGGGTGCAGATGCAACATCTTATCAAGCTCAATTTCTTACGCGGGAGTAACTCCTGGCTGGGTGCAGATGCAACATCTTATCAAGCTCAATTTCTTACGCGGGAGTAACTCCTGGCTGGGTGCAGATGCAACATCTGATCAAGCTCAATTTCTTACGCGGGAGTAACTCCTGGCTGGGTGCAGATGCAACATCTTATCAAGCTCAATTTCTTACGCGGGAGTAACTCCTGGGTGCAGATGCAACATCTTATCAAGCGCAATTTCTTACGCGGGAGTAACTCTTGGCTGGGTGCAGATGCAACATCTGATCAAGCTCAATTTATTACGCGGGAGTAACTCCTGGCTGGGTGCAGATGCAACACCTGATCAAGCTCAATTTCTTACGCGGGAGTAACTCCTGGGTGCAGATGCAACATCTTATCAAGCGCAATTTCTTCCGCGGGAGTAACTCCTGGGTGCAGATGCAACATCTGATCAAGCTCAATTTCTCACGCGGGAGTAACTCCTGGGTGCAGATGCAACATCTGATCAAGCTCAATTTCTTCCGCGGGAGTAACTCCTGGGTGCAGATGTAACATCTGATCAAGCGCAATTTCTTCCGCGGGGGGAACTCCTGGGTGCAGATGCAACATCTGTCGGTCTGCTTAAAGATGGAAATCATCGTATCGGGATATCTGTCGGAACCATTTTCAATGCATTGGATCCAGGAACAGTGAAAACAATACATTCAACATGTTTTCCAAGCCACAATTTCAAAGAGCCTTTCAACTGGGCCGAACTTTTAGAATACGTTAGTATACCACACAATAACTCCCGCAAGGACCACATTTACAAGATTGATTCATTGAGGTGTAATAAAGATGTTGGCAAGTACCTACGCTTTTATGCCAAGAACCATTACTGAGTGGAATCTTTTGCCTCAGTCAACTTTCGGTCTCCCACTCAGTATCCCAATTTTGTGGCGGCGCCTTGCTGCTATTTGCTCCTAATTTAATTCTCACGGACAACGTGCAAGTGTTTGCTTTCTGGACCATGAGCATATTTTTATTTTCTCTTTTTGTGTTTGAACTTATATCGATTTCATGTTACTGTTTGTTTTTGACAAGGAATTGTACTGCCTTTAATATTTGTACTGCCATTTGATAAGGGGGCAACCCCAAAAAATAAAGTACTTTCATTCATTCATTCATATAGCACCTTACTCCAGTTTCACTTCCTCCTGCAAAGACGCGTTGAGCTGAAACAAACAACAACAAACATGACAAAACATTATCATGCAGATACGACAATGCCCATCAAGGATGAGCGACATTATTTTGGGGAGGGAGGGCTTGGCCGGTCGGCCCTGCCATCACCGCTTCCGTAATCCATTCCTGCAGTTCAGCAAGCGATACCTGGTTACGAGGCTCCTGAGGCTGAAGATCACTGTCGTTGATCCCTGCCACCCATTCTTGATCATCTTTGGTGTTTGCAGGGAGGCCAATTTAACATGCTCCTCAGGATTCATAAATTGTGTGGCATCGACAGTGACAGATCAAGCCTTTCATGAAGGGCAGGGCATTGCTGGTATTAGGCTCTGGGTCAGAGCCCCAAGCAGGGTTCCAAAGAAGAATCCCTTATTGGCAGTGGGTCATCCCACGGAGTTCAAAGAAATTTTTGAAATTTTTTAACTGATTTTTAGGTGCAAAATTGTAGTGTGGTTCCTCTGTGAAAAATTATGCGAAAAGAAAACAGAATATTTTCCTGCAGTGGAGGTGATCTGCCCCTTGTTTAAAAAAGGTGAAGAAAAGGAACTCTCACGAATTCTACAAATTTATATATTGTGTGCCGTTTGATTTGATTATTTCAGGCAAGGCACTTTGGAACCACAAAGGTCTCGAAAGGTTCCAATCAGAATGGTGGTAAACCAACACCAGAGCCAAAGTCTGAGCCAGAACCGGAGCCATCATCCGAACCACATCCTAAGCCTGAACCCGAGCCAGAGCCATCTGCAGAGCCACATCCTAAGCCAGAGCCATCCGGGAAACCACATCCGAAGCCAGAGCCGGAACCAACTGGGACGCCACATCCGAAGCCAGAGCCAGAACCATCTGGGAAGCCACATCCGAAGCCAGAACCGGAACCATCCGGGAAGCCACATCCGAAGCCAGAGCCGGAACCATCCGGGAAGCCACATCCGAAGCCAGAGCCGGAACCATCTGGAAAGCCTCATCCGAAGTCAGAACCCGAGCCTGAGCCATCTCCAGAGCCAGAACCATCGGCCAAGCCAGAACCAGAACCGAGCCCAAAACCTGAACCAAACTCAGGCTCCAAACAATCGGTGAAACGGCCAAAAGAAGCTCTTCTGGAACAAGATGGGACACCAAAGCCAGAACCGGAACCCGAGCCATCTCCTGAGCCGGAACCAGAGCCCACAACTTCGGAGCCTTTGGCAAAGAAACCTGGAAGAAGGGCAAGATCAGTAGACTCCACGGAAATTGCAACCACAGAAGAAATTCCGACCGACAAGCCGTCAACCACCACTGCCGGACACCAAAAGCAACCATCCTCAGCACCAACGACAGAGCGGGTCACAAATGCCACAAGTCCTTTGGTCGTAACCGGTCAAACCAGCTCAACCACCCGGAGATCTGTATTCCGTCAGGGTTTAAGTGATCGACAGGGTAGGGCAAGAACACATCCCAGGTTGATCATCGGCTACTCTAACAAGACGGATAACTACGGACCTTTCGCCGCGGAAGTTAGCGTCGAGTCGAATGTGTTTCTTGTCAGCAAGAAGGATAAACGTGCCAAGACTGGGGAGAAAGGTTGGTGCGGAACTCGCGACATGCATTTTGTTCGGTGCATTTTGCATTTTTGTTTCGTTCAATTTGCATTTTATTTGGTCATTTCCAAACCCAAACAGCAATTGAATGCCACCCAGTCTGGTCAATTTCTGGAGAGCGACATTGGATTGGAACTCCCATCAGGGCAGCACAAATTTGGACTCATTTTTGCCACGAAGTAAAGTGAATGCAACTTTGTTTTTGACAATTTCTAATTGATGCTTTGAAGCTCTCCGAAGCAAAATGAGTGCTATTTTATTTTTGATAATTTCTAATTACATGCAAAATGAATGCAATTTTATTTTTGCAATTTCTCACTGAAACTTTGGGGCTCTGTCCGAAGTAAAATGAATGCAACTTTGTTTCAAGAACTGACATAAGCTTTGAAGTTTTCTGAAGTAAAATGCTTATTTTTGTCTGCACCTAACGAATAGATTTGTTCAAGTGCACACCGGTGGCACTTTTTAAGCCGCACGAATAAAACTCGCTTTTCACTATAACCGGAACCACACAATAACCCATGAGATTGCTAGACAGTAACACAAAGACATGATCGTCAGGAGATCACAAAAAAAATCGGCCGATTTCCAAAATGAAAATAAATCGACGGATTGCCTCAATCCGCAGATCGACGAGTGGAGTGGTGATATGGTTGACCTTGTCATTCTCAGTGTCGATGTGAATCCAAATGTTTGTAGCCAACCAGCTCACCACCTGTCGATCCACGGATCGAGCCGATCCGCCGATTAATCCTCGTTTTGGAAATCGGCCGACTTTCGCAGTTCATGCATACTTTTTTCAGAACCTTTTTTCTCCGCCAGTTCAAGCGAAACATTGTTCATCATTCAGTGTAAATTGGAGATCTTTCGTGGTCGTGATTTCGTGATAAAGAGAAGAAAACAGCTAGAAACTTGGTGATGTTAAGGTAGTATCGACAATATTTTGTCTCCATGTCGGCAAGTTCAGTCAACGTTTCGGATGCAACGCACGTCCTAACTCATGCGTCCGAACTATCCAGTAAGGGAAATACATCAATGGTAAAACCATTGAACCGGCTCAACGTCAGTACCTGAACGTCAGAAACAGTAGTGCCTTTTCAATCAGTGTCGTCTTGATAACGGACGTGCGATGCGCCCGAAACGTCGACTCAATTCACACCATGGAGACAAAATCGTCGAAATTCCCGGTAAGGGTGATATTTCAGTCGTGCCTTAACGTCACACCGCACACGCATCTCCAAGTTAACACCCCACTGTTTGAAGTTTGTTGAACTTGGTGAATCAAATGCCACTCTGGCTTCAGAAAGAATATTTGAAAGTGATAAATTTTCACCATCATTTCAGGACGTTCAAAGCGGCAAACACCCAAGGAGGAAGAGGTACCAAAAGCAGAACCTTCACCGGAACCATCTCCAGAGCCGGAACCCGAGCCCACAGCTTCTGAGAACACACGCAGTCCGAAGTCATCGACAGCACAAACAACAACCACGAGTAAAAACTCAGGCAGTAAAAATGGTTAGGAATGGTTCGAGAAACGGAATTCAAGATTGAAAAATACCATCCATTTTAAGCTGCTGTTTGAATCTTTTAACTGCGGATTTAATTTCGACAAATTTTAAAATTTGAGTTCCTGCAGCTTTTGTGTCACAATTGGTCAATTTCAGTAGCTTCAAAACTTACTTGTTTTGAAATTTCAGCACGTGCACCGTGAACTGGAATATCAGGAAACACAAGAAAAAAACTTGAAAACGACAAACAGCCAAATCCGTTCGTTCTTTGAATTGCATTGAAATGCAAAAAGCAGAAGCGAAATGTCGCGTTTCTATGCATTTCAAAGAACGAACTGATTTGGCTGTTAGTAGTTTTCAAGTGTTTTGTTGTGTTTCCTGTTGTTTTGAAATTTCATCCTTTTATACTGAAACCAATTCTTTAGTTTAATCTATTTGTCGAAGTGAATTGGCTGAAAGAAGACGCAGGGTGTTCCAAGATCCTTCGTGGCCCTCATGAGAGCAATTTACAGGCAAAGGCCCCACAATTATTCAATTAAGTACAGAAGCACCATGTGCACAGTCTGGTGACGCATTGTAGAAGTCCAGAAGTCACTTACAATTTAATATGTCGAAGAAGAAAAAATTCACCGTGCATGGGTGCAGATACAGGGGGCGACCACTTCCCCCTTGCCAGGCAAAATGTATGCTTTTTGTTAACTTTTTGAGACAAATTTTAATTTTGCACCCAAAATGTCTTAACCTTCTTGGGAGCTCCGTCCTCCAGATCGCCTGCCAAGGGCTCCATCCATTAGCACTCTGTCGGGGGCTGTGTCAGACCCCAGGGCTGGCAGAACGTTGCAGCCCCACTTTGCGAAGAGATGGATCTGCCAGTGACCACAGATACATATGAGTGAAGACAATGTCATTGTAAAAATTGAGCATGGGAAAATTCACAACTTTGCTCGTTGGCATGAGTAACTTCTTTATTATCGTCTGAAGGACTGAAAGTTGGAATGTTTCAGCATACGCCGGCATTTTTATGGGGAACCAGCATATCACCATCACCATGTTTTATTTCTGAAAACCGATAACCTCATAATACACTTTTTTCACCAGCGACAATTCAATGGATACCATTTTTAAAAAAAGAAAAATGGATTTTGAGTTCTTTGGTAAAATCTTGCATTTCCGGAATTTGTCATGCCCATTTCTCACTCTGCCGAGAATTTCTGTGTTTTTTTCCCGAACAATGATACTTGATGAATAATGAACTTGATGAATAATGATGTTTTTTTTCCAAGAAAAAAGAGATAGTTTTAGAGATAGATGATTGTCTGATTGTTTTACTGAATTAACTGATTGTTTTACTGCCTAACACTTTCCATCTTGTGTTGTATATGTATATTGATAGGAGGCAACTCCTAAAATACAGATTCAATTCAATTCAATTCAGTTCAATAGTTTATTTTTTTTAATTTTGCAGTGCCGAAGCCAGAACCGGAGCCGAAGCCAGAACCGGAGCCAAAACCAGAACCAGAGCCAAAACCAGAGCCGGAACCCAAACCAGAACCAACTGCAGAACCGCAGCCAAAACCAGAGCCAGAACCGAAACCAGAGCCAGAACCAACAGCAGAACCAAAACCGGAACCAACAACAGATCCAAAACCTGAGCCGAAGCCAGAACCGGAACCAGAACCAACATCACATACTCCAAAAGGTTAGCCAAAAGAGCCAAAAGTTTTTGACCGGATCGGGGGTCTGGGATAGAACGGACTGAGGCAGAAGTGGACTGAGGCAGAAGTGGACTGAGGCAGAAGTGGACTGAGGCAGAAGTGGACTGAGGCAGAAGTAGACTGAGGCAGACGTGGACTGAGGCAGAATTGGACTGAGGTAGAATTGGACAAAGGAGGGAGTTTTTGCATGGAGGTGGTGGCTTACACCTGTCCTAACTTAACTTAACCTAACCTGACCTAACCTAACCTGGAGAAATTAAAAAATCAGCTTCCAAAAATGCAAAAATTCTGCCTCAGTTCGTTCTGCCCCAGTCACCGGCCCCTTTCGACCATCGCTGACTGGAACGCCTCTACTGATGCAGACCTGTGGTCTCGCAGTTGGATAAAGCCTGTGAGCAAACTGAAAGTGTGCCCCATATAAGACAAGTTTCTGGCGGCTGGAGTTTTTGTTAGCTTATGTGAAACCAATTCAAGGGAGGAAGTTCTCATAAACAATGGTCAAGTCCTTGCATCCCAACCGTTAAACAAGTTTCCTGCAATTCTGCATGGACAAACGCAATCCATAAATTTTTTCATTGATGCATTTTCATATTCCCAAAATTTAAGATGGAAGGGCATTATGTATGAAAAAAGTGTTGACGGAATTTCACAAAAACCTACTTTTCCGCTGTTTATGGCAATTTTCCTGGGCTTTATCCCAAAAATCCCCCAGATTTCTAGGTTTTCGCATTTCGGAGCTCGACAGCCCAGTTTGTTCTCCGTCAGCATGGCAGTCCTGCTCCCGAAGAAGACCGAAAATAAGGCATAAGAAGCCTGCTGAAGTTTCGTTTACCAACGGCCCTTTTAAGGGCCACCATATATCTCCCGAAAGTGTAAGTAGGGTTGACCTCAGTCAAAAATGGGCTAACAGCGTTGTTTTCAAGGGACACTAAAAATTTCTTGGCTGCAAAAGATTCCACGAATATTCCAGGCTGGCAGCAACCATGTGTTCCTTGACATTTCTACTTTAATTTCGAGCCTCTTGATCACATCCGTAACCGGTCAAGTCGTTTGAGCATGCCAGGTGAACGCAATTTGAACTTCGCAAGAATTAGGCACTGTAAATTTTCGAGGCATTAACCTCATCTGCTGTCCACTTGATAATCTTTGACTTTTTTTTCTGTGTTATTTTGTTTTATTTTCTCTGTATTATTGTCTTTTACAACCAACATTTGGTCTTTGGATCTTGACCTTCAAACAGATGCTCTTGCTGAAGCTGATTCCAAAACCGGATCAGCAACAATGTCAGGCAGTAGCAGCCATCCTTATATGCCAACGGCAGACTTCAACGGAATGGACTGCACGGATATTGTGATCGGAATGGCCAGAGGAACATACAGCAGAATATGGGACTACTACACCCGAGACAGGTATGGTCTAGCTGGTACTAATCGCTGCAAACGGGAAGGTGTTTCATTCACAGCAATCAGCAATAATTATCAAGGGCGTTGAATATTTTGCAAGACAATTTTTTGTCTCAACTAAACTGTATTTGATGAAAGAAGATATGTAACGACCTTTCAGTGACTTACTAGGTCAAGTTGACAAGTTGCATGTTGTTGACAAGTTGCATGCTAACTGCCAAGTTGCATGAAGGACCCAGTATCTCTTTCTGTGTGCCACATTCTGTCTCTGGCAGATGATGTTTTAATGCGGAACAGCCAACCCCGGCATGTGGTTTTGGAGCCATTTCTGAGCCACTGTTCAACAGAAACAGGCAGTACAGAGGCTCGATCGTTTGATCCAAGTTATGATCATCATCATTATCAGGGTGTTCAGCAGGGAACCATCATGTTGCCAAAGTTCACAGACCAAATTGGTGACTGATTCTTGCCATCAGAAATTGTAACATTTTATTTTGCTGAATATCTGCGCCTGCCATTACTGATACCCAGATAGATTTATGCATCACAAAAAAAAAACAATTGTTATTGCGGAGGTGCATTCAAGTGGATTCCAAGTGCCTCTCAACAAATTCCCGTGTCGTTGCAGGAGCAGATCATAAGAAATGTAGACACAATTGGTTTATCAAAATGCCAGTAAACTCTGATGGGTGACCTCCAGCTCATCAGAAGTCCTTTTTGAGCCTTTGTTAAACAATTTTTTTTTGTTGACAAAAAAAAATTTTACTCCAAAAATTCCATATCACTCATCAGGTTAACTTTAAAATCAGCAAGTCATGACAAGTCCATGAACCTTGCCAACGATTTGGCAAATCCTGCACCCTCATTTGCGATGTGATATGCTCAAGATTGGTGCTTCAGACGGGATATCGCATTTGTTTCAAAATTCAATCTTCAAATCTGATTTCCTTCTCCCACCTGTCTCATTTTGTTGCTGGAAAGATATTTTTCATAAGAACACCACATCCATCGCAAAAATGCAAAAGAAAGTCCAAAATGTTACAGTCAAACACTGCTACAGGCACTCGAGTACATGGATGCACAAAAAATCTGATGGATTGATTAAGATTGTTCCTTTTTTCTTCTCTCTCCACAAAAGGTCCACTCCAAGATTCGATACATTCTGGGGTGGCCAGAATGATCTGACAGCAGCTCTTGGATTTGAGAAGGACGGAAAGACTGTTCTGCTTTTCAGGAAGAAAATTAAAGGTACGGTTGTTTGGAAATCAGGTGTACTCTTGCATTGAACCATTGTTTTGCATTCGGAATTGAGTAGTCGGTAGGTAATATCCTTTTTGCCATCAAATTACACACCTTAAGTTTCAACATTTCGGATGAAATGAGAGTGTTCATGTAGACAATTTCACACAAAAAAGGTTTTGCATTTAAGCACATGGGAAATGGAAAGGTGGAGAGAAGTAGCAAATGAACCCACAATTTCTAGCACCGGATCAACCGTAAATTAAAAGCGAATCTCCCGGTAAGTGAACAAAAATTGAAAAAGGTTTGCATTTTGGCACTATTCCATGGGAAACCAGCAACAAAAGCTTATCAACATACCAACTCAGGTTGATACCTGACAAAGCCGCCCCTCAGCAAAAAAGCCAGAAGCGTGGCTCACGTAAATAACAACAACAAAAAAGGAAAGGCGTCATTGATCAAATTTTCCAGAATTCTGTCTCTCCCCCTCATCAAAGGAAAATTGATTTGACATTTTGCAACAAAAGAAAATCTGCACTGCTGAAGCAGGTATACTTTGCATTGCTCAACTAAATTAATGTCTTGCAGTGTTTAACTAAAAAATAATTTCGCATTGTTTAACTAAAATAATATTTTGCTTTGTTCAGGAAATTAAATATTTTGCACTGTTGATGTTTTGCAATATTTAACTAAATTAATATTTTGCATTGTTTAATGAAAACTTTACTTTTATCAATGTCTTACATTGTAACTAAGTTAAGATCTTGCATTGTTGAACAAAATTGAGATCTTGCATTGTTTACCTAAATTAATACCTTACTTATATTATGTGAATGGACTAATCCTATTAATCCGATCGGTTTGCTCGTATTCCTCGACAGCCGCTGAGCCAACTGACCACACCATCAGTGATGACCTGATGCATGTCATCTGGGCCAAAGGTCAGGAGACAGGGAAGTACAACCACTCGCCGAAGTCAGGGCTGGAAAAAGACAATCCTGGAGTGCCTGACTTCTACAAGCCTGATGAACTCAAATACCATGGACATGGTGATCAACGTGGAGTTTTGTCACTCAATTTCTTTGGTGAGTGATAACTCATCAAGCTCGAGTTTTCAACACTTTTTTTTCATTTGTACCAGCCGAAGCCAGGAACCAGCGTCGTTCGGTCGCATTCAATGCCATGCTGGAGATGGGAGGAAAACCCAGTTTGAGGACAAGATAAAAAACCCTTCCTTGCAGCCCAAAAGAGCTGGGCCAATAAGGAGAGGATATGGAAAGAAATCTTCCAAGGATATCCTTTTACCATATCCTCTCCTCATCTCATGTCTGCTACGTGCCGATAGCACTAGATTGTGCTACCAGCACACCAGAGAGCATCCCACACACTGTTCTTCTCAAGGAAGCAAGTCGAAAGATAATTATCTCAGTCCAAGCAGTGGCGGATCCAGCTTCTCAGTTCTCACTGGGGGGGCAGCACTGACGCACCTCCAGTGTGAAGATCCACAGCAATAAGGTTCCAAAGAGAAGAGCTTCTCCATATCTCGGTAGGGGGCGAAGTCTACCAATGGACAGGGAACTTTTCAAAGTGGAGGTGTTCTTGAAAATTCGGCAAAGATCAATAATTTTGACCAGAGGGGGGTTCCTCGGGAGTCTATTTATCAGGTTTAGGCCTTCTCCCCATCCATGGCCTGGTTCAAATGGATGGATCGTACCCCCTGCACTCAACACTGGATCTGTCATGAGTGCAAGAAACACAAAACATCACCCTCATTCACCCACCCACTCAAATGTTCACCCACCCACTCAAAAATTCAGCCACCCACTCAAATGTCACCCTCCAAAATGCAGGAAGTACAGAGCTGTTGTTATGCAAAGATGTCAGAAGACACCTTTTAAGAAAGGACAAAAAATTTCTGCAAAACTGCACCGTGTTCTCGGTGGATTGATTAACCAACATATTTTTTGGGGTTTTACAGCCAATTTCTCATTTACAAATTTTTCACGAAATGCCGGTAATTCGTGGAGACAAAGTGGTGGATTGACGATGGTCAGGCTCCACGAGATGGGGTCAAGAGGGATAGTGTATCTTTGGATTTGGTCTACCTGTCAGGTCCTGGACCGGCAGGCCTAATATCAGTTCACATCCGCATGGTGGGTATAAGGGCCTGGACTGTTTTGCCACAGGCCCTGATGACAGTTTGAGTCACAATCATTCATCAATTCATGCATGGCATGACAGATCAAAATCAATGCAGATCGAAACATGGCATAAATCGAGATCTGTGTTGTGATTCATGGCATGGTGCATGCATCATGACACATATCAAGATCTGTGTCTAATTGCATCAATCGCCGCATGGAATACTTTGAGAACCATATGTGACACATTGAGATCTATGAACGGCATAGATCCAGATGTTTGACAGTAGTTTGAGATCTAAAAAATGAAGTGTCAAATTATGGGTTCCCTTCCTGAACTGGCACAATCGCTAGGTTTCCACAACCTTGCAAAATCCCAGGCAGAAGTTGCTCAAAACCTACGCATATAAGCTAGTTAATTTTCCCTGTTGTTTTGGCTCGACTACAATCTCGGGTGCAGAAAATTTTTGAATTTTTTTTTGGAAGGTCCCCCGTCCAAATCCAGGGGATTGTTTCCCAGAGAAATCACCTCCAATCAAATGCACCTGGAGGGATGAACTAAAATGCGGACGCAGACCAATGGGAGATATGGCATTTCGCGAAAGAAATGAATTACGCGGAATCACCATTAGGTTAGGTTTGAGTGGGTTAGGTTTGGTTGGGTTAGATTTGATTGTGGTGGTTTGGTTTGGAGGTTTGGGCACTTGGATTCGCACTGCAGCTTCAGTCCGCAAAATCCGCGATTTCCGCGTTTTAGAAGGACCCCACCTGGATGGTGTACGCGCGTGTTTTTAATCATAACAAACACAACAATCACTGCAAAAACAATGCCGATTTTTACTCGTTTCCATCTTTTATCAGACGACGACCGTCAGCGTCAGAGCAAGCAGGACACACAGCTGACAGAAAACGGTGGCTTCTGTGGCGGAGAGTGGAAATATCCAATTGGATGCAAACCAGACGAACACAACTGTGAATATTTTGCCAGGTGGGAGTACTTGGAGAGTGCAGACCAGGTCAAGTTCACCATTCACACGACACATAACGACAAGTGGACGGGCATCGGATATTCAGACACGCCATCCATGGTGAGTCGCCAACATTCAAATTATACGGTTAAAATCAAAGTAGTCTGCATTAAATGCTAATAAAATGATCAATTGAAAAAATATTAATTATAATTCAATAAAAACACCGCGAGTCTTAACTGTCCCAATTTTACGCACAAATAATTACAGTGCGTTATGAGTCGTGTAAAAATAAAAAATGGTGTAAAACTTTACATCAGCAGTGACATTTGGTGTAACCAACTTCCACTTCCTCGACATAATTTATGTTTTGCCTCCCCTTTTCTTAATTAATGCTAACCAAACCCCCTAGCCTACGGCCCACAACTTGTTTTCCTACTGACTGGTGTCCGCTCATTGCGTGTTGACATACTGCTTTATGTCCGGGCTTTATGCCTGGAAAACGTCCCCGAAAATGGCGTCTCCAATAAGGCTGAGCAGAATTCGAAATTTGAAGTCGGATCGGAACTTCGCAAGGTCGGAACTTTTCGGAATCAAAAGTTTTTCGGAATCGGAACAACATTCAGAGTCGGAATTGCGATCGGAATTGGAATTTTTGCTGGAATCGGAATCTCTGTTGGCTCTTTCTGCATTTTTTGGCATTGCGATGATGTCAAAAGGCCCTTCTGACCTTTCAGAAAATGGAGATTTTGGAAAAAATCCACTTTTGTAACAATTTCACCCTTGCGGAACTTCGAAAACTCGAAAAAATGCCAACTTTTCACACTTCCGAAAGTTTCGGCACAATTCAAATTTTTCGGAATTTTGAGAAGTTCCGTTACGATTTCGTGCTGATTCCTAACCAGGTGTTCCGACTCATCTCTAGTCTCCACAGCTAATTGTGAAGTTCGACCAAAATTTTAACTTTATTTTTATTTTTCAGCGACAAACCGATGCAATCCTAGGCTGGGTTGAACCATCGGGACGTTTCTTCCTGATGGACACCTGGATAGCAGGTTATCAGAGTCCAGTTCTAGACAACCATCAGGACATACAGAACATGACAGGGAAGATCGAGGAAGGGACGACAAAGTTGTCATTTGTCAGGAACAGAGTCAGCAAGGATAATAAGGTGAGCGAAAAAGAAAAAGTCAAATACCTGCATCCAATGATAGTTGATGGTGCTTACCAATGGGACCAATCTACGGGTATCCCAGCTGGACCTCTGAATTTCTATGCCAATGGTCCTGGTTTCCACTTCACGTATGATGGCTGCTGGCGCAGATGCGCTGGGTTGTCGTCCACTCCTGCTGCCACTTTGACCAACAGTTTTCATGTTCGGCACACAATCTGTGAGAAAAGCATGCCAATGATTTGATCCTGCATGCAGCAAAGCCAATCGATACGATCCCTCCAATGTTGCGGTGGTTGAAAAACAGCCCCACGAATCCATTGATAAAAAGCTTGCATCCACATCATGAGTCCAAAAAAAACGAAATATTGGCACAGCAAAACACCCTTCAAACAGTGATCACAATATCGCGAGTATTGCACTTGCAATATCAGGGGATCCATTTGGGACACTCTCCGCCGCATTCTTTCAGATCCCGTGAAAATGTGGACATTGCCACGACGAGAAAGGAAGTGCAAATGAAAAACTCACTTGAAATCGATTTTGCCACGACGAGAAAGGAAGTGCAAATGAAAAACTCACTTGAAATCGATTTTGCCACGACGAGAAAGGAAGTGCAAATGAAAAACTCGCTTGAAATCGATTTTGCCAAACTGCTTGCTGGCATCACCAGTCAGACTGAACTGTGAAGCAATTTTGTGTTCGACAGACAAGGTGTTCGGCAAAATAGATTTCAATTCCGTTTTTTATCTTTCATGTTTACAATTGTAACAGAAGCGACAAAAGCCACTTCCTTCTCATCATTGTTCTGCCTTCTATTAGTTTCAAGCTCATCAACAAGTGGACATAGCCATCCAAAATATAGGATAATGTAGATTTAAGTGTCCAGGGATTGGCTGGTGTTTGGGGGGATATTGCGCCACTTGTTGGCTCAAAATCCCCCCTCCCGATGTCAATTTGCACAGTGTATGAGGCCCTTTCAAGTCGATAGCAGAGCGCACATTTCATTGCAGATTTTCAGTGGGTCGGGTTTCGAGGAGTTAGGGCATTTTTGTGCTTGTTTTGCCCACCGACGAGCATTTTTTGGCTTTTTCACCATGTCAAAACTTGCACCCAACTTTGTATATTGGCAGGAACTGTGCACATAAGCAAATTGTTGTTAAGCAAATTGTTTTAGAGAGCCGAATTTCGAAATTCCAAAGCCCTGCAACCTCTAATCTCATATCTTTTAAACGGAAGACCGATGTGAGGGGGCCACGAATATTGGAGATTTCTTCAGTATTGGCCGTTTCGACCTGAGTCCACTTTGGCCTTATTCCATACCCATGCTTTCCGTTGTCCAATTTTGTGCTGATTAAGAGCTTCACCCATCCAGTTCACTTCTGCCTCATTCTGTCCAACTTCCGTTCCGTCCTTGGCGTGTATTGCTGCCCCAACCAATAAAAAATGCCAGATACCAGATTGCAAAGCTGAACAAAAGCATGATATTGCAACCTCAGCTATAAAAATGAGCTCCTTAAGTTTTGCAGATTTTAGTTATGCAAAATTTCAATGATCACACGTGCGGGTATCATAATTCTGTCACCACGGCACAGATCGCCACGGGGTAATTTGCTGAATTGGGGCACAATGATTCTGTCACCGTGGCACAAATGGTATGGTCAGATGTAATTAGCTGAATTGGTGAACACCAGACACGGTCAAAAACTTCGGAATCAAGGCAGTGTTGAAGGTGGTACCACCATAGCGGACCTCATGCCGTGTAACAATCCTCCCATTCCATCTATCTTCCAGGATGTTGATCTCTCATCAGGCTGCTTCTACTTCATGTTCCCGGTCAGGGGAGGAGGTTTCAATCCTGTCAGTAAGAAGACAGGAAAGCATGAAGCAATTCCAACTGTTTCAGATGAGAAAATCTGCATCCGATCCTGCGGATTTGCACCTGACGGTAGGTAAACTTACGTATTGAATGCTCTACTGGGGAAGTGACTAAAACGCTGAACCTGCTTGTCGTGCTTGTCCTGCTGGAAATGGCCAGGAAAGGGAAAGGTTAGGGTTAGGTGAGGTTAGTTTAGGTTAAGATAACCTAATCTAACAATAACCTGACCTATTTAACCATTACCAGCAGGACAAGCAGGTTTCCAGCAGGACAAGCAAGACAAGCAGGTTCAAAACTTCAAACTGATCAAATCAACAAATGAAATTAGAAGTGCAAAAGTTCTTCTAAGTTCACAAATAAAACAATAATCGCAAGGCTCTCTTAACAAAATAATAATCAACAAAACAAAAATCGCAAAACTCTCTTGGCCAACCACTTGGATTGCATGTTCACAGAACAAAATGACTGAAATGACGCGAATCAGTTCTCCGAACCTATTTCAGGCGTGACTTTCCGAGGGGTCGTTCATCAACAAGGGTGCGATACCCCCGAAACATCACTCCTGAAATTGATATGGAGATCTGAATGCATCAAGTTGCGTCATTTATATTCTGTAAATAAAACAATATCAAGTTGCCAAAACAGTTTGACATCAGTGCTTT
>JASGXE010008936.1:0-16221 GCA_030068105.1 Sinentomon sp. SZTP_YWyxl
GTTGGCCTTCCTGGGGAGGCTACGGTAGTAGGTTGGCGAAGAAAGTATACACGTATGTTGAGTGTTTGAAGCTTTAACGGTGTGGAAGAAAAAGATAAAGGCAACAGATCGTTGGGAAGGTTTGGGTGGAAGGGGCGTGTGTGTGGAGAATGAAGAGAAGTGAGTGCAAAAGGAAAGGCAGGAGGTTGAAAGAAAGGAGTGGAGTGAATGGAGAAAACAGGTTGAAAAGAAGAATTCCCTGAAGATCTTTTAGGTGAAGATGGAAATGCGATGGGAGAGAATTTATGATGGCTCAGCTGGTAGTGATCTGTTGTTTCGTGCGAGAGGAGGTGATCTGGAAACTGCAAGGAGATTGCGGTGGGTGAATTAGAAGGAGGAATGCCGGTTGTGTGGGGCCGGTTGAATCAGAGGATCTGATTCTCATGTTTTGCTGATGTGTGATGTAATGAGACGGATAAGGATTGGGATTATGGGACTGATGTGGATGATACGCTGGATGTCGAGGCTACCTAGGGTATTGTAGAAGGTGAGATATGGATGCTGGGGAGTGTGCAAGGGCAAGAACCTATCTGTTGAAGTGGAAGTCGTTGATGTCTGGTTATAATGGGTTGGAATGTGAGGTAGTTGGAGGCGAGGCGAAGCCGCAATAAAAACCATACATGGTATTCTTCCTGCGGCAACAGTTCGGAATACCTGCTGACATTGAACTGGACGAGTTATTACCATTGCTCTCTGGTATACTTAAAGCTAACTAAACCTAACCTAACCTGACCTAAACTATCCCAACACATCTATCCTAACATATCCTACCCTACCTACATCGTCCTCATCTTCCTATCCCATTTTGGCTACTTGAACGTGTGTGAAAACTCGTCCAGTTCAGCTTTTTCAGATATCGGCAGGTATTCCGAACTGCAACCCTTCCTGCTACCAATGGTAAGTTAGCAATGGCAATACATGTATGTATTCTTACTTGTAAGTCTGAAAGGAGAGCTTATGAAAGGAGAGTCAGAAAGGAGAAAAAGTGGGCTGCGAAGATTAAATTTTAACGCCACTTTTAGCTATAGTAACAATATGGCGCAAGATTTGAGATACAAATTAATTTTAAATGGTTTCTAAAGGTTATAAATGTAGATCACTAGTGTCATCGATGGACAATTCCTTCAATGCATGTTTCATTCCTTTCGCTTGTATCCTGTGCATTTTCTGTGAAATTTTCGGAGCCAGATTGTGGGCGTATGCTCTCTGCATCACGTAGCATGCGATTCAGTGATTCCAGAATTACCTGAGAAAAACGCAATGCACACTTTATCTGGTGGGGTTGTCCAAGGACTTTTGACGGGAATGCACGTCTGTTCTTTGAGCAATGTTGCATAATCCATGCAGACCGGTGTACAATTATACGTATTTCCCCTGAAATTGAGCACAGCACATGATGGGATGATGGTTGTGGATGAACTGCCAAATGTTGCCATTGCCATACTCGTGCCTCGTGCCAGAAAGTTGGAAAAAATGAAAACATCTGGAATAAGATGCTACAAGTGCTGCGTGGTCAATTTTAGAAAGGAAAGCTGTGCACGGAAAGAACACGAGTAAAATAGTCTACATGGCAGAAACTTAGTGTACCTTTTATCAATAGCCAATAAATATAATCTGATAATCTGAGTCGGTTAACCTGCCACCCTGCCACAGTTGGTTAGCCTTGCGATAGTTTGGCCTGCAGGTGTGCATAGCATGACGGCTTTTTATCACTATCTATGACCAAGAAGTTGCAAATTTACCCCTTTTCCGTGCAATCTTCCTGACCGCTCTTAATTTCCCGGGATTTCCTGAATTAATTTCCGACAGGGCAGTGTCAACCGGAGTAGGGTGTTTCAAAAATGCTTCATATCTGTATATGCGCTAACATCTCCGGCCCGAAACTTTGAAACGCACAAGCCACAGCGAAACCTACGAATAAGCGAAAAAGGCGATGGTTGCCACCTATGCATACTAATATAATTTAATTTTACACGTAATAATTAATAAAAAACCCGCATTACTTTGTATAGGTATTATTCGTATCACAATAAACAGATAGTCAGTATTTGAAAAGAAATGTCAGTAAAATAAAAAATAAAGGAGTATCACAAAAATATTATAAAAAAAGACTTCCGTCAAGGAATCCAAGCAAAGGGTGGTCAATCAGGTTGGTCAGGCATAGGCCAGCGTGACTGTGGTGCATAGCAAGGAAGCTCGAAGAGGAATGAAGAGAGTTCCAAGCGCGAACAGTGCTAGGGAAGAGAGAATGAAAATATGTGTTATTGTTGATGAGGGGTGCGGTGATATATCGACGGTGCTCTGTTCTTCTGCGGTTTGCCATTACGGCCATGGCCCAGGACATGAGCCATGACGAGTGAACGAATTTCTATTACGATCAGTTCGAGATTTCATGAATGAGCTATCCGAATATCAATCCACGGGGATACCTGCTGCAGTTTTCCGACGCATTTAACGGCATTGTACGGAATTTAGGTTTTCAATCACCCTGTTCCAGAATAGCAAAGACATTCATAGACTTATCAAATCGATATTTTTGTCAAAAAAAACTGAAACAAAATTCACGAGAGGAAAATAGCAAACCCACGCGTCGAAAGTAGCAAATCGTTAGTCTAAACGGCGCCCGCGCAGTGGAATTTGAAAGTGTTCCAGACTTTTGAATCAGACTTCGAGTTAAAATTCGTATAAATTTTCTACTGTATCTGGATGCAATGCTGGAATATGTCTTATATGGACCTCGTCGTCCCTAATTCTTCGAAATGACATTTACATTCTCGCCATGCAATCCTTCTCAAATGCAGATAATCTGTTTCATTACAAAAGGGAATTTGGGACGAAATTCAGAATTTCTATATCACACAACAGGAAATGGGTTTGATATCATTTCCGGCAGATATTCAGCACTATGCACAGCAGTGTCCACTGTCCACTATCCACTGTCCGCTTCCATTTCCAATGGGCGCAGTGGTCGGATTTATTGTTATGAGGACACATGCATACCTTGCCATGCAGCAAAAAGCTTGGCCCATATTTCAGTCATATCTAAGGACGCATGCATATACCTACATAGTTATTCACGAAACCCAATTCTCCATTGCGGCGGGGCTGATAAAGTGCTGAAATAATTATTTCACAGTTTACAAATAATTCACATTGTGGTCTTTTGTGCGCATACACACGATTATGCAGCTAACATACCGGGATCTCGTACAGCAGTGATTTGAAGCTCTGATTTGGTGGAGCATTCGTACTTTGTTGCCAGTTTTGTGTGCTTTCTGCTCACCATCAGTTCTCATCAGACAAACCCATATCTTTTATCTAGACCCAGCAGGTACTGCGCATCTGCTGGTTCTAGATAAAAGACAATAACTAAAAAGACAATTCGATAAGAGACAAATTTTACACACACATGATTTGGAGCACATGTTCAAAATCAATTTTGTGATCCGTATTTGTGACAGTAGGGGGTTCCAAGAATGCAGCACGTATTCCAAATATGTTCCGAAAGGTTAAAAATGTTATGAAAGGAACACATCCATCTATTGGCCTGCTAAAAAGATGTTACATTCGGAACCATCTAATTTGGAGTGAAGAGTCCTCAGGCTCGTTATGATGGGTGTGTGCTGATGGTCGTTTTTCGAAATAATTGCTTTGTATATCATTCTTATTGAAAGACGGAAGTTCGATGCCACAATTTCACACGATTTTCAAAGAAACCGAATTTTTCCACATCGCCAAAAATCAGGGTTCGTGGGTCGTTGTTGTTGGGACATTATGCGCGTCTTTGGTATACAAGTCCCCTAACCATAAAATTGACTTAATACGGTCAAATTGTGCCTTGTGGGAATTTTGGTGAAGTGCGGTCATTTGACGGGCGAAAAATCATCCTTTGGCTTAGATTTAAAAATACGATTTTGGCGGACTGTTGTGTGCGAATGCCAAAAGTGACATTTGGACGCTGCAATTTGTCATATAAATTCCGATGCTTTCATTTCAACTGGTGCTTGTTCTTGTTGGAGTACAGTGATAAATAAAGACTTTAAGAAAACACTGGCATTTTTCGCAAATATAATTCCATGAAAACTTAAATTTGGCGCATTGGTCAGTTCCATTCGCACCATCACATTTGGTTCCATCCACGCGACATGTTCCTTGCCCATAAAATATTGCTTGCATTTGCCATATGGAAGTGAAAAATGTAAAAATGAATAAAAACATTTCCGATCAACATTTTAAAATATTTCATTTTGAAACGTATCTCTAAAAATGTTAAAAATATGAACATTTTTCACTCACAGTGAAAAATGCGAAGATTGCAAGAAAGGTGATGAAAAATAGAATATTTTGTTTCGACAGTTTCGCTTTTTGTAAAATTTCAAGAATAAAGCAAATCGCGATGTGTTTGCGTGACGTAACCTCCATTTCAGCCCCCATTATGAGGATAATACACCATAAAAATTCTTACTTTCAGCACACACGTACGTTTCCCATTTGGTGCCTCCTTGAGTAGAGTTTCTCCACATGACCGCAGAGGTTGAAATAAAAGAGCCGCATTTAAAAAAAAAGTATAGAAACAACAATTTCGGCAGAGAATAGATGGAAGTTTATAGCAAATACGTCATTTGTCGGTATTTTTTGTTGTCACGAATTCAGTTACTGAATTCGTGACAACAAAAAATACCGACAATGCTATCAAAAATAAGCATAGTGGTGGGTACTCTTTGAAATTTTTCGAAAACTGAACTGCGATGAAAGCAACTTTCCTTTTCCCCAATGCTGCAATCCGGTATACTTTTGTTGTTCATCCACATTTGGAGCAGAAAAAGCATTGCCGAAGGAATTATACACGGCTTATCAAAAGTTTTCGAAAATAGGAGTTCATTATTAACTCTGGCGCCATTTAGAATCAATGGCAGCATGCGCCGCAAAACATCATGACACTCGTGTGAGGCGTGAAGTTGAACCAACACCTGTTGAAATTAGATGGCCCCTGTGTTACCCAGTTATTTAAAATTTCTCCTTCTGTGACTTTTGGTAAACTCCGCAAATCCCTGGCGAAGCGTTTTTGCCCCTAACTATTTCGAGCCCTATGCAATTTCTTGAATTTGAGATAACGTGTTTTGCATAGCAGTTTGTTTTCAGGGGCATTGGAGTTGAAATATTTTCTCACGTTTTTTCAGTATGAGTC
This sequence comes from Sinentomon sp. SZTP_YWyxl, assembly GCA_030068105.1. Lineage (NCBI taxonomy): Eukaryota > Metazoa > Arthropoda > Protura > Sinentomata > Sinentomidae > Sinentomon > Sinentomon sp. SZTP_YWyxl. The sequence goes on from JASGXE010008936.1 coordinate 5,228, forward strand.
AAGATAGAGTGTTTTGGAGCGCAACTTTCAATGCCGTCCATGCTTTCTGGACTTCGTTTGCTGACACATGGCGCCATGAGTCTCTCTGTGCATGTTTCTATTTTTGTTTTTGCATGGTGCAAGGTGTCATTTCAGGTTTTCGAAGTCGTCCCTTACCCACCCTCCTAAAACTACTAAAATTGAAAAAGTGACGAGCCTGGAACACAAAGAACAACCCGAGGAAGCGAAGCTCATTTTGGTTTATGACAAGAACGAAGTTTTCAAAGAAGTCTTATTTCCCTGAAAACGTTTTTCCTGCAGGCTTTTCCTCAATTTTTCATTTTTGTTTAGACTGCATGTTTGAAACTGAAACGGTTCCCGGCCATCTGCCGCAGGGACATCTGACCGCAGAACACAAACCTTGCCAAAACCGAACTAATCTAACCTAACCCAACCTAAACTTACCGAACCTATAGTAACCAACCCAACCTTTCCTGCCCTAAATCAACATGACTCATATGTCCTATGGAAAAAATTCAAAGTTTTTTGCGGCGGCTATACGTCCGACTCTCCCAGAGACAAATAAGAGGAACGCAAAGGGAGCACATTTGAAGTATCCACGGAAGCAATAGCAAGAACCAGCGATTTTGCAATCCCTGTAGTGCAATGCAAAATCAGCTAAACAAAAAGTTATTTTCCCTTAAAAACGCAAGAAATTTATCGAAAAAAAAAATTCACAACAGATATGAGGAATGACAACAAGAGGAGCTGAGGCGAGGAGCATGGAAATACAAATGCGAAAGAAAACCGACTCGTCAATACCCGAGTTGGCATTAAATGACGGCCGTGTTCGATTACTTCCGCCTGAATCTGTAGATTGTCTTGGCCTCACATGCGGCAGATATAAATCGTCAGTCTGCAACGTATGTAGATTTGTGAATATGCCTGACAATGGAACTCGGTTGGGGCACTAATTTCCAAATAATCCATTTTTTAAATATTGTCGAAATTTGCCATTTTTGTATCTGCTTGTGAGAAAAGATATTCCTTCGTCACTATCCGTACAACCTGGTGATCATTGTAATCTGCAGGTGGAACAATCTACTATAATCCTGCGTTGCGGATTTCAAACAATCGAAATTTAAAATGTGCTGCGCCAGTTATCACCAGACTTGTACATACTGAAATTAAGATGACTTCCGGTTTGCTTTCGCCTGACTTTCGCTGAAACTACACGCCCGAGACAAGCTGCTCTCCAGACCATATCAGGACGTCGTCTTCATTCTTTTAGAGAGACAGGAAGCCTCGTTGGTCCAGGCGAGCCATAAATCTCAGGCCAGTAAAAGCCTCCTCCGGAAATCCTATTGGATGCGAGAGGAGAATCGGTGGGGAAGTGAGCCGAAAGCGAAAGGATGGCGGTCAGTGTCCCCCAACAGCGACAGGATGGCAAATGGACTGGAAAATTGTACGCCATTATAAAATGATGATTAAGTGGAATAAGGCTAATCTTAGATTTACTTCCCGTTTCCTGCAGGCTTCGTCTGGGTCTGGACCGACCGGGGAAATGCACCTCGTTTAAATTAGCAAATGACGAAATAATAATAACGTCATCCTGATTTGGAAGGCTACCTCATAAAATTGCTGAAGTAATCTTGATGGATCCAGTTACAATATTCTGTGTGTCTTCTGAAATTAAAACATTATACGCAGATTGGGGAATTCGGTTGAAGGAAAGCAGAATACTGAACTGGAGCTCGCGATAACTGATACCTGATGGCAACAATTTACCAAATCGTCTGTACTTGCTGTACGGGGTGCCAATATCTCGCGTGTCCTCATTTAAATACTTGGGGGTCACATTATCCATCGCGATACCTGATGGCAACAATTTACCAAATCGTCTGTACTTGCTGTACGGGGTGCCAATATCTCGCGTGTCCTCATTTAAATACTTGGGGGTCACATTATCCAGGACTCTGAATTGGAATGAGCACATTAGTAGGGTTGTCAATAAGGCCAAAGCAGCTTTGGGGGCAATTCGGCGCAACCTCTCTCATGCAGAAAAAAGTGTCAAGCTAATGGCTTACAAAGTGTCAGTACTCCCGATTCTTGAATATGCTAGCTGTGCATGGGACCCATTTTTGGTGAGCCATATTGAGGCTCTCGAAAAGGTACAGAGAAGTCAGCTAGGTTCATCATGAATGACTATGGGTACATATCCAGTGTTACAAGGATGCTTAACGAATTAGGTCTTTTGCCTCTCCAACAGAGGAGATCGATGAGACGGCTTTATACACTTAAAAAGATTCTTAGAGGTTCGCTGCTTCTTTCTCTGCCGGACGAAATACAAGCCAACCCTTTCACTAACAGCCGTTCTCATCCATACAAATTTACTGTACCCATTTTGAAGCTCAATACGCATTTTAAATCCTTCTTTCCCAGAACAATTCGGGAGTGGAATTCCCTCCCCAATGACTCACTGATCCTCAAAAATTTTACGGGCTCGGTCACACAGTCTGTGCATTGATTAATTTATGTTGTAAATGTTTGCCTGTAAATTATTGCTGATCTTTTTTGATTTCCCATTCACGTTGTCATGTTTGCATTTATATCGTAAACGAATTACAATACAATTACAATTACAATTACAATTACAATTACAATTACAATTACAATTACAATTACAATTACAATTATTACATAACATTCCTTTACCAATTTACACAATTGCGTGTTGCTTTTTGTGCTGGCCTGAAAGTACCACCCCTTATTATTGTGAATAACTGGGCTGAAATATCTTTACTATTGTGAAATATCTTGATGTGGCAACGAGTAGTTGCCACATCTATACATGCATGAGCAATGCATGGATGAGCACACCCTCCATAAATCCTCCATTTTCAGGAGATTCACCAAATTGTCCGTGACGCTTTATCCCTTTCAGGGTCACCACGCTCCATTTTCGTTTTAAGATTTGCTGAGCTGCGCAATTGAAATTGTTCACAACATCCAAAAGTTGTCCATCAGATTCAATGTAAAAAAAAACTGTTGCGTCAGTATCGTCGCTTCGCGCGACCGTAAGTCTAGTTCCGTTAACGTTCCTAAACCTGTACTTTTTATTTATTTATTTTATTTATTTATTTATTGGAAAAAATAACAACAAGGAATTGGTTGTCTATAAGAGAAAAAATCAAACGGAAAGGTCGCAGACATGATAAAAAAGATATAAAACAATCAGAGCAAACTTAGTCTCTTTGTTTATGCGCATTGGTGCGACAGAGGAATTCACGAGGAAATACTTATTCGGGAATAACACCCACCCTCCCTGAAGAGCTCAAAATAAAGGGCGAGTTTCGCGGTAGGCCGTTCCAGTGACTTATGGGAGACCGGAAAAAAGAATTTTGGTAAACATTGCGCCTAGCTAGGGGAATATTAAAGCTTATCCCATGATCAGTGCGCCTCTGAACAGTTTTGATGGAGTAAGCACGGGGTAGGGGAAAATCAACTTTGCCAATCACAATATCTCGAAACAAGTTTAGGCAATGGCTAAGGCGTCTACTGGCCAATGTTTGAAGATCAAGCTTTGTTAGAAGGGTAGTAACAGGGGCGGTCTGGCTGCTGATTTGCCAGGCGGGAAACTCGCGCTAGGGGCAACATAGATCCGAGGATGCGTTGCGCGAAGCGCAACGCCGGGGGAGGGGTTCGGGGAGGGGGAAAAATTTGAAAAATGGAACTTCAAACGAACTTCAAACGGTGATCAGAATGCACATTTTTTTTTTCAAAAACTGAGCTTTTTCGAACTACCCGTCATCATGAATGATGACAGGCAATCAGTGTTGCCAGATGATTTTTTGGAACCCGCAAAATTTTTCTGAAAAAATCCGCGGAAAAACGGAACCACGAGAAATTTCAAAAATCAGCCAAAAAATCGCTGGCCACAAAACACACAAATTGCGAGAAATTTGAAATTCCACCCAATTTCTGAATGAAAAGGTTTCTTTTGTGAAGGAAACCTCTGGATTGGGATGTGGTGTGTGGAATGAAATGTTAGCCATGCTCCTGCCGAACATATCAGGGTCACATTTTTCCATCTGGATCTGGAGAGAAAAATGTGTGTCATTTGGTTGATTCTGCGGTTGCATGTCAAAGTTCTTTGTTGTTCCATGCAGCAGGATCCATGACCCACCGATGAACTGCAAATTGCAATGCCTGTTGTTTCCTTGACGAAGCAGCCATATAGCCAATTAACCAGGTGTTTCCGGTGTGAACAGGCAGTGGAGCATCGATCTTAACCTCTGTGAACGCAAGCAGCTTTTGGAATTTCCTCAAATTGAACAAAAATTCCCCAAACATTCCACCAAAGATGTCTCCAAAAACAAAAGTTTACTCCAATCCTTTCAGTAGGTATCTTTTCCACAATAATGACATATCCAACCAACCCTGCCCGCACAACACTTTTTAGTCATTTGAAAAGTCTATGTTTCTAACATCCCAAAAGGAAATTTTCGGCAGGACACCGAACACAAACACAAAAGTGACGACAACTGCTCTGCATCAAGAGAGAGTCCAGTGCTCCGCAGATTGCAGCGTTCAACAAGAGTCATGTCGAGTTTCACCAGCAAAGCAAGTCATTTTTAGACGGCCAACGTTGCCGTTCGTCGAATGTGATGCTATTTGATGAATCATGAATCAAATCAACTCTGATAATAAATCATGAGTCAAGGGATGAATTTAATTGTACTCGCAAAATAATTTCTTCCAATAAAAGAAGAAACAAGAAAACAGAAGAACTCCACCAAAAACAGAAACCAAAAACAAAAAACTCTGCCGGAAAAACTAGCGGAAAACCCGTGAATTGCGGACCCGAACCAGCGAAAAAACCGCAACCCGCGAAACCCAAAATTTTCCTGCATGGAAGCTCAAAAACCAGCGGAATTTCGCGAGAAAACCTGCGATCTGGCAACACTACAGGCAAATGAAACGCTGGTTTGAGTTTGACTTCACTGAAAAAAAAATGTTTTTACGGCTCTTTCTTGCCAAAACATTTAAAAGGCAATATCCATCAAATAATGCGCAGCAGATCATAATCCGTGTGATCAGATCAGTCATCTGCGCTGATGCTGGCTCCGACACGAAAGAGAGCAACTTGGCAAGAGGGGAGGGGTCAGGGAAGTTGGAGAAAACAGAAAAGAAATGCTGGGTTGCTGACTTCTTGCGCTTTGTTTCGGTTCGAATGGTTCAATTTCGTCCATGTTCGCCATTCGCTCATGGACTTCTGAGTAGACAGGAGAGGGCGGGTAATTGCTTTGGGGCAAAGGGGCAACACACGGCTGGGGCAACGGCGGGGTTTCCCGTATCCCCGACCGGGCCAGACCGCCCCTGGGTAGTAACACTGGCAAAACGATCCTAAGTAACCGTGATGACTCTAGCAGCAAGGCGCTGAACACCCTCAATTGACTGAGTGGATCTAATAGTGATGGTATCCTTTTCACCATTCAATTTCCAAACCAGATTTCCTTCCATTCATGTGAGCTATTGCTGTTGGGCCGAACAAATTTCCAACATCTTCTGCATAACGAACCGCCAATATCTAATAATTCGACTTGTTAAAAGCTTATACCCAATCAATTTCATACTCATGTAGATTAGTTTGTTAAGTTTAGTTTCTCAGATAAAATACTAGGCGAAAAGATTTGGCATGGGTGTATCGCAGTCACTCTAAGAAAAATACAAGCAAGAGGAAAAATAAAAAAGCAAGATAAAGCACAATTCAAATTACGGTAACGTGACTTAGACTGGTGCATAAAACGCGCTAATTGGACATGACAATTCACTACGATGAGCTCGCCAAATTGTTCCACTCTAAGCCTGCCCGAAGAAAAAAAGTGTTTGAGAGCACTAAACGTGCACAGTGAGGAAGGGTCACGGATATTCCGTTGTCATGCGATGTTGCAATAGTTTAACAGAATAGCATATTGTAGAAATTCAGCATTAATTTACTGAGTGAGTACACTTTGGAAAATATAGGCCTCATCAAAAGTCTTCAAACATGGGAGTTCATTATTAACTTAGGCGCCATTTAGAATCAATGGCAGCATGCGTCACAAAACGTCATGGCACTCATGTGAGGCGTGAAGTTGCACCAAGCCCTGTTGAAATTACATGGCCCCTGTGTTAACCCGCAGTACTTTAAAATATCGCCTATGTTCGATAGAGGACTTTTGATGAGCCCTGTATAAACGATCATTCTTACGACGGAGGGTGAGGGGAGAAAGCCTAGAAAATACTAGCATTGCGCTAACGCTCTCCGTGTGGCCATAATTTCCCATGATCGTCCTAGCAGCTGTATACGTTGAATCTTTCCAAAATGACTTGCCTCGTCAATTGCAACAGGGTCCCAGACTCCACTCGCATATTCCAAAATCGGAAGCACTAAAAGCAAATACGCTTTTTTCTTCGCTTCAAGAGTGGCAACTTTCAAGTTGCATGTAATCATGTTTCCCTAAACGCATAGCAGCTGATTTCAGGAGTTATTCTCATGCTTTTTTGCCTGCACAAGTCAGAAATTAAGGTGAGATCTCATCGAAGACTAGACAGTCGTTGGAGCGAAGAGGCCTTGACATAATGCGATGTCATCTGCAAATACTTTTAATGATGAGAGAATGCCCGTGCCAATATCATTTATATGTACACCAGAAAGAGCAGAGGGTGGATAACATTTCCTTGGACTGAATAAAAGTTTTCAATACGCCATGAATAGGTCTGCGAGTATAGACAGAATAAGCCAATTTTAAAGGCCTTTTCAGAACGGAAAATGCAATGTGGTCTCATGGAGAACAATCATGAAAAACAAGGTGCAGCATAAACTCGTCGCAATTGAACATAAAAAATGTGAAGCGAAGATTGAAATTTCAGTAGCAGCAAACGCAAACTTGCTTTTTCAAAAAGATTTGCGATAATTTTCTTGGTTGTGAATATCCGTATACCTCTCGTAAAGGTAAATATAAAAGCATGTCTACAAAGAAGTTGAAAATCTGTTGAAAATCTAGTTTCTTTGCAGGGCTATCTGCAAATTGCAAAACCTAAAACGATACATTCAGATTCTGCTCTCGTTTTGTGCGCTGCTGCGATTTTGAGGGAGATAATGAAAACATAACATTGCAAAGTTGAGCTGCTCGAGGCTGTGTGATCTGCTGTTTCTGTAGATTATGCCTACGAATGCAAAGCTCTGGAAAGATAAAATGGATTATCAAAGCTGTAAGAGAAAGTGTAGCTTGGTTTAAATTTGAAACATGTTATTTCGACAGGAATTCACAATATTCCACGGGTTCCAAGGTGAAAAAGGCCAAGAATTGGAAGAAGGCATAAAGCCAAAAAATGGACTCAAAGATCAGCATGACCCCAACGGAGGACCAAAACTGGAAAAAGAGGGAAGAAAATCACATGGAACGTATGGACATCAACACATGTTCATAAGTTCCATGCGTAAACGACAGAAAATTAATTTTGAGTAGCATTTTATATCTCAAATGAGGGGTTCTATAACTAATGTTTTCCACAGGACATTCAATTTATCGTGTGAACACACCATCCAAAAATAGATGCTGTGCGACAATGAAATACGTCAATGATTCTTTCATGTGATTGTGATTTTGATATCCCCCACAGGCACACCAAAAGGGATCATTATGGGAAATTTGGGAGCTCTACATACATCTCCGAACGGGGTTGGAGGGATTTTTGTTCATTTTTCACTTGAGTTCATATTGCCGAATACACTCCAAAAATAGGCGCTGTGACAATTATTATAACTCTATCCCCACATCATGCACACAGAGAGGGCTAATTGTCGGGCCTAATGCGAACCCATATTTCTGAAACGTGGGCTCGGAGCACATTTTGTCACTGAACAAGTTTAATTCCTATGGGCATAACGAACACTCCAACCTCCATTTTCAGATACCTTTGAGGATCACCCTGTTTGTGTTTGTATTTTTATTTGTATTTTATTTAGATTTGCTATAAATGCAAATATCAGTTTCAGTAAAGACAATTAACATCAACACATGAACAACAAAAACCCTAATTTTCAGGGTAACATTTGTAAAGATAACGTGAAGAACAAAATACAGAACTGATATACTGAAAGGTTCAAGACCAACACTACGCGTGAACTCTCTTGACCCCCCGCCGATTAGCAATCCAGTTCAGATGTTTTGGTCCGGCTGCAGGGTGTTCCTGAATTTGCTCAAAATAAATGACGATTCCCGATGGCTGTCAGGCGAGTTTACTTTCCCTGTTTGCAATTCCGATCAAGTCGCGAGGGTGATTCATGTGTTCTGTGAGGGTCTTCTGAACTCGCCGATACCGCCGGTGTGCATCGCTCGCGGATTCCTGGAATATTGCTTGATTCGTTGAGATGGTGCGCTCTCTAACGAAGAGATACGTGCAGAGATGGTTCTCCTGATGGGAGAAAATCACCTGAGTGCAGCCGAGGTGAGCCAGCTGTTTTTCAAACGCCTCCCTGACCGCCCTAGCCCGCTGTTTCTGCAATTTTTGACCTTATGCGGATGTTTCGTGCAACATTTTCTGAAGGATGTCGCTCGGAAGTGAGTCGGAAAAACGGCTACGGATGAGGCCACGTCTGCTGCAGTCTTCGCTGCCTTTCACGTGGACCCGCATCAAAGTACCAGCAGAGTGGGTTCAGAGGCCGGAATAAGCAAGTCCAACTTTCTTCGCATTCATCATGAAAAGAAATACCGTCCCAATTCATGCGTTCGATCTGAACGACCCTGTATCACAGCGATTACTTTCCGCACTGCATAAAAACACAACTCAGGTCAAACGAGTTCACGCGTAGTGTTGGTCTTGAAGCTTTGTGTACTGATATATCGTATGCGCCACAAGTCTCCCGTCAAATGGACGAACAGGGTTTGCATTTTTTCTCGCACCGGGGCTGTGAAATTGATGATCAATGCGGCAAGGTGGATATCCTCCCGTTTGTGCTCCTCAGCCAGAATGAAGGCTATGAAATGTATAGGCTATGAAATCAAGAAAAAGAAAATAAATGCAAAAGGAATATCTGTTTATCTGGCTGAGATATAAGATCCAGCACGATAGCAGTGATCGGTGGGCCTATAACTACCTCCGCATGGTTTATCTTGGCGTGAAACAACAGCAAGGAGAAATGTGATTTCAAAGAAGGAACACGCACAATTTGGAGATTCCTAGCATTCAAGCCGAAAACTCCACTGACCCACAAAAACAACGGTCCTTCCTGACAGGATGACGCAGCAAGGCATACATCTGGATATCAGGCTCATCGCTTGAGGATAAGTAGTAAAACACTACCGTTGAAATTCCCGTTGATAAATATCCTCGCAGATTAATAGCTCGTGTCGACATCTCTTGACTTTAATTTTCTTGCTTAGACGAAACTAGAATCATCAGCAAAAAACAAAAAGGAACGACGACGTTTCCATTTCCTTCTCTCGGCAGGAAGTCGTTTTTAATCCTTTGCCATCCAGTCCTCCGGCCTTCAGTATATTCTATTTAATAAGCTACTGCCGTCTGCAGAAATTTTTGGCGAGACAAGGTGATTAAAAACGCAAAACTTTCAGCAGAAATTGCATTTTACGAGTGCATCAGTTTGCCGCATAAGTGCATTAGGAAACAACATACCAACAGCAGTTTCTTAGGCCAATATTCGAAAATGGCTATTACGTTCGTATGAGTAGGGGAAAGTAGGGCAAAGCGGACTAGTGGGGCAAAAAGGACTTTTCCAATAAGTTCACCGGTTAGTGCTGCCATCTTCGGTGGTTTGCTCAAATTGATTCGACAGCATGCTGGCTCAGTATCCGTCATGGCGGCGTGGATTGTGCAGCGTGTTTACGTCGTTGAGATTGAAATTTCTTTTTTCCAATGTTTTGATATAAAAAAGGGCACTTTCAGAAACAGTGTTGTGTGACATGGCACAGTGCTTTTGCCTCCGCATTCGTTTTTTCTGACATTTATGTGGCAGTGTCTTCCTTCTTAAAAGGATGGTCGTGCTGGAGAAAATATTTTTTGAGTGGGCCCACCCATTTGTGTTTCAAGGTGGGTTGGGGCAAAACGGTCTACCTGCAATTGAGGCAAAAGGGACTGGTCCGTTTTGCCTCATCTTTGCGAAAACACTCATCATTTTTTTGTTGATTCCATTTTCTTCACTAGCTTTTGAACACTTTGAACACAACAAACCATGTAACACTTTTGTGCCTTCCCCCTCATTCCTACCTTCCTACCTTCCTACCTTCCTACCTATCTACCGACCTACCAACCTGTTTTCACAAAACTATTTGTCCAGAACACAGTCTTGATATTTTCTCCAACTTGAGCCGATCTCGTTAGAATTTTTCTTTCTATTCATGCCAGCATATTGTCGAGTTGCCATTTTGTAATCTTGTGAAAACTTTGTTTTTGTCAGTTTTATGGAAGAGAAAGTCTGGGTATTGCCAAACGTCCTATTGTTTAGCTGCCTTTGTAGTTTTTGTAATGACAACCTTGAGTATTCAAGAAGTGCCAATTTTCTTCACAAATTTAGAATGTTGTGGCAAAATTCCGTTTTATTTCTTTTTTATATTTGTGCAAAAATTAATTATTTAGACTGAATTGGACACAAGATTTTTATCCAGACCACTGATTTTGCGTTTTTTATCCTCTTGAAATGATAATTTGTAAATTTCCATTTCTGGTCCGTTTTGCCCCTGGCCTTAGTCCGTTTTACCCCTACCCGTGGGGCAAAGCGGTCCGAGGCACTTTCGCTGAACTTTGACCTCTGGTTGGTGCCCCGCTTGATGGAGCAAAATTTTGGCCTGCACAGTAAAAGCTAATGAACCTGCGAATAAAACAAGCCATTGGCCGTTATTCTATCTCTTATATTGAGTGCACGTCAACAGCTGGAACCTTAAGTAGTCCGTCTTGCCCTACTTTCCCCTAGTTTTAAAAATGAGTACAAAATCAGATTACTCTTTTCCCTC
>JASGXE010008937.1:0-18859 GCA_030068105.1 Sinentomon sp. SZTP_YWyxl
CATGAGAAATCTCATGAAGTTTTCCCATGAGAATTCTCATGAAGTTTTCCTCTGAGAAATCTCATGAAGTTTTCCTATGAGAATTCTCATGAAGTTTTCTTCTGGGAAATCTCATGATGTTCACCTGAATTTCTCATGAACTTTTTTGCCCGAAAATTTTCATGATCATTCAGACTTCTCATACAATTCTCTCCTCATGAGAATTCTCATTGCAAGAACTCATGCAGTACTTTCTCACATAATTCTCATTACATTTTCTTGTGTGAAATTCAATACCTACCTATACTTATACAATCCAACTCATGAGACTTTTGAGACTTCGCATGAGAAATGAAACAGATATATCTCATGGGAATTGGTATGGTTTTTGGAAATGGATATATCATGAGATTTGTGAAAAATTACAAAAGAACTTCTCATCAGATTGAAAGAAAAACACTTTTTCATGAGGTAGGATTGAACTCATGGTGGTTTATCTCATGAGGAAATGTCATGAGGAATTGGGTCTCATGAACTTTTCAAAAACTCATGAAGTTTCCGGAACCTCATGAGGTTTGAGCAAACTCATGAGACCCAATTCCTCATGACATTTCCTCATGAGATTTTTTCAAAAACTCATGAGAGTTTTTTTTATGAAATAAACACCCAGCCTCTTGAAAATGTGAGTCGCATTAAATACCTTGGGGTTGTCCTTAGTCAGGATTTGACCTGGCGTAACCACATCACTTTTACATGCGAGAAGGCCAGAAAAACACTTGGATTTATTAACCGAAATATGAGATATTCCTCCCAAGAAGCTAAACTAAAAGCCTTTAAAACAATCCTTTTGCCGGTACTGAGTACGCATGCGCAGTTTGGGACCCAGACTTGCAGCTGGATATTTCAAGACTTGAGAAGATCCAAAGAAGAGCTGCCCGCGTGATAACAGGGTCGTTTGCGCGGACAGATAGCGTCACGAATCTGTTGAAAAGCCTTGATTTGGTTTCTTTGGCATCAAGGCGAAAAGAGCACCGCCTGAAGCTCTTCTCTGATATTCTTACTAAATCACTGAATTTTTCTATGCCACCTGATTACTCCATAAAACCATTCCAACGTAGAACAGACAATGGGCTTTCCATCAGCATGCCAATCGCTAAAACCAATGTTTGGTTTAATTCTTTTTTCCCCAAAACCATCAGAGATTGGAATAGTCTTCCCCCCTCATCCTCACTTATTGCTCGAGCTATGATGTCCCCGGGCGTCGCACATGTTTTGCCTTAACGTTTGTTATTTCCTGGTTCTGTGCAGCATTTATTGTTTTTCACGCAGCTTGTTTCCTACTTTTTGACTCAGAATCTTTTGCATTCGTCGTTCTGTCACCAACTAACTCTTGTGGCAGTATTGTGATTAATAATAATAATAATAATAATAATAATAATAATAATAATAATAAGTAGGTCGGGTTAGGTTTGGTTGGCTTTCTTTTTTTACATTTTTGTCGAAATATCGGGATATGCCCGGATTCGAATAGATGAAAAAATATTCGCTTCCCGACCAGCAGCAAGACACCTGCACGTCCAAAAACAAAACAACCTGGCCAATACATTTCATCATTGAAGCATACTCCTCATTCCACTTGAAGATATGAGTAAGAATGCTCCCAAGTATGCTCAGAGTGAATTCAGAATTCTTTCAACAATGAAAACTCGGCCGAAAACTTCATTCGCGGCATAGAAATTAAAGTTTTTCTGTGCATTTAAATAGAAGAGTTTGAAGCATTCTCAGTTTATATCTTCAAATGGAACAAGGCGTATGTTATCAATTATTCGGCTGAACTTAGCAATCATCAGCAGCTGTTACATATTGTGGATACACGAAATTCTGGGACGTTTGTTTTTTCGGTCAGGCGGATATTAAGCAACGGGTACCTACGTTGACCCATTGCTTGATTGTAATCTAGAAAATTTTCGCATCCAATGCGTCGAGATTGGTCGAGCTTGGTGTTTGGATTGGTCGAGCTTGGTGCTTAGATTGGTCGAGCTCGGTGCTTAGATTGGTCGAGCTTGGTGCTTAGATTGGTCGAGCTCGGTGCTTAGATTGGTCGAGCTTGGTGCTTATAGATTGGTCGAGCTCGGTGCTTAGATTGGTCGAGCTTGGTGCTTAGATTGGTCGAGCTCGGTGCTTAGTTAGATTGGTTGAGCTTGGTGCTTAGATTGGTCGAGCTCGGTGCTTATAGATTGGTCGAGCTCGGTGCTTAGATTGGTCGAGCTTGGTGCTTAGATTGGTCGAGATCGGTGATTTCTTCCAAAGATGAGTTGTAAACCCGGCACAACGTCAATCAATGCTTGGTTATTGCGACCCCGCTATCGCGACTCCTGCAGCTATTTGTCTTTTCACGAGTGTGTAAGGAAGGGTTTATGTTAACCAGGAAGTCTAAAAAGAGTGACAAAACATCTGCGAACCTAATTCCTAAAAGGAAAACAAAAAAACATGACAAGTATTCCACATCATGACGGGATCATAAGGACATCTGTAGACTTTATTACCGATGCACATGATAAACTGAGAAAGATTTTGGATAACATTATGCAAGGAAAATTACATTGTGGAAAAATGACAAACGGTTGACGTAGTGTTGCAAAGGAGTCAAAATTGTATTGAATGAAATTGCCGATACCGACGACGATCTCTTCTCAAAATCTGCAAATTTCCTGCCTTCGATTCCTGTTCAGAGCATTTCAAACTACTTGCCACCATTAAGGCGTTCGACCATCATAGTTCTGAGCATATCAAGACGTCTATAAAAATTAGAAATAAATGCAGTCTATTATTGTGATGATCCGCAATGATTTTTTTGAAATTTCATTATAGGGTCTTCAACGGTGCCTAAAATAGCGAACCTTGTGTGGACACGAATACCTCCCACTACGAAAATCATAGCGAATGGGTTGTGGTGAATAGGTTTTGAAGGACGAGTTTTAGTTATACCCTGTTAAATTGAATTTTCTTCGGTATTTCAAGGCTGTCAGACGTACATCGGAAAAATACAAGGAAGGAAATGGGAATTATGATGACATTTCACAGAGACGAAGGATAATACTGAACTATGGGAAGGAAAATCCCAAAATACGCATTAAAATGTACAACGCAGATCAATACGGCAAAAGAAACATCGAACGACAATTACGCAGGAAGGTGCAAAAAAAGGAACACATGAATAGAAAATGGCACTACAGCAGGCTTATTTTTTCGGCAGGTAAAAGACCTCCTGGAAGCGTTTTTACAAACCCTGCCGCGACTTTAGATGGCAGAGAGCGTTTTGTGTAAGAATGCTCGATTGGGACCCTGTACTCGCAAGTGAAATTTTTTTTCTTTCCGAAAGCTATCTGAACCTGACCAAACCATGTTCCCTCTCGGAAGAAATAAAGCTTGCTGGGGGCTCCGGGCTGCCATCTAAAGTCCGGCAGGGTTTGTAAACTGGCCTCCTGGAGAAGGTGGGGCTGCCAGACGGCGTTGAAGAGTTTCCACCGTCAAAAGGGAAGATAGGACAGCTGCAGGGAACGAATTCCCGCCTTGGACAAATAAAAGGGAGCTAAGTGATTGTTGAAAAATAATGGTTTCCAATTTGAAATACATAGGAATAGAAATTAAAGTTTTTTTAACTTAGCTCCCGTTGATTTGTCCAGGGCGTTCCGATCTTTAATAACTCTTCAAAGAAATGAAAATTTGCTGAAGTCTTTTTTTTTTAACGAAAAGGCTAAACTTTCAGTACGTGCGGTCGTAACGAGAATGGAATGAAGGGAACTGGAAAAAGAACAACCCCCCCATCTTCAAGAGACACCGTGCCTCCCACTATCGTCCCCTATTACAAAACGAGAGTCTTGGCGTTGTATATGCTCAACAGATCGAACTTGAGAAGAAGTTCGAGAGTTCCTTGCACAAGACGCGTATAATCTGTAATTAGCCGCACCAAAGACAGGTAAACTAAAACCTTAACTCTCTTTGATCCATTTCCTGTAATTTCTCTTCATAAAATAGAGTGTTCTGAAGACGTTCTCGTTTACCGTATCAGCATGAACAGTTCAGTTAGGATTGCTAGTCAATTTGATTCCCAAATAAACGTCGTTCTACAATTAACGACGTTCACGAGGGTAACTCCTTACAATTAACGACGTTCACGAGGGTAACTCCTTACAATTAACGACGTTCACGAGGGTAACTCATTACAATTAACGACGTTCACGAGGGTAACTCCTCTCAGCACAGAGCGTAAAGTTTGCTCATATGTAGTGGACGCAAAGTGGACGAGGGAGCATTTTTAGCATTTAGATTCATTTTAGAGGAAACACACCATTGCGAAATAAACTCCAAATCCTGCTGCAAAGCAGCACTTTTTGAGCTGTCTGCTGCAACCGGCACATTGTCTTCTTGCGGTCCACTTGGTTTTCTATGGTTGGATTAAGGACAGTCGAACTGGGGCTGTTGTCGACTCGCATCTTTGCAGTAGTAGAGCAGATAATGATTTAATCGTGCACTTTGTGAAAAGAAGCTCATCTCGTGGGAGGATATCACTAACATTGGGGTTGTCACTTTGAGATATGGAACCCCCTCCAGATTTTCACCTGGTTCCGAAAGTACAGGGTGAAACACAAAAGTAACTCAGATCCTATCTTGGCCTTGTTTTTTCTCCGTTTTGTTCATTTTCCAGAAAGGGCCAGTCCGTATCTGTTCCAGAAGTCACAGCCCCACAGCCGCGTGAGCTGGGACCGCACCTACCCACACAGTGTAGGCCGAAATCTTCGGCCATACCAGAAAATAAAATTTGCTTCTTTTGTCATTATGTTTGAACCGAAACATGTTCCATCGAAAACCGCGGATGTCAACACATGAATCGTAACAACATATGGATTACATGCACATGTAGTTGTGGTTAAAGAGGTTACTTAATCCGAAGTTAGAGTTGGAAAAGAAAAAAGCTTCATATCACAAAATATGATGGAAACGGCACATTTAGTGTTGTTCTGTGGCAAATGCCTTCAGGCTTCCCGATTGCTTCCACAAGAGATCCGATTAATGTTCTGACACCCGTGGTGTGAGCTGGTAAAGGTTTCAGAACACTAAAATGATAAAAACATGAAATGCTTATATGACCGAAGAGTTTTGGGCTACCCTATAAAACTAACACTGCCATGTTCCAACCTCAATCCTTGGCTGTTGTTTTGATCAATGCTGTGCCTGGCTTTCACAATCAACACATGTAAAAAGTACTATGAACACTTCATTGCTGCCAGCATTTGCACGGGGTATTAGTCTTTCATGAACATTTCAAGAGTTCTGCACACTCCTTTGTGGCTTCCGGCCATCGAGGTGGAAGAATTTGTTGTATTTCGTTGCTTCCGGCAGTTCTGTCCACACTGGAAGAATAATGGGCCGATGTTTTAAACGAGGTTCATTTTTAGGCTGCGGATTCTTTCTTTTTTAAATGCAATTTTTTATAAAAAAGAAAAAGAATCCGCGGCCCAAAAGATGGGCTTCGTTTAAAAATCGGCCCAAGAAATGTCCTCGTCTTCTTGTATCCATCCCCAAGTTAAGTATAGGAGGCATCTCTGGGTTTGGAAAAGGCACCCGTATAAACAGTGGTCGGTAGGTTGGCTTGGTAGGTTGTACGGTGTTCTGCTGCAGCAATGCGGCAGCAGTGGGAGGGATCGTTCAATTGAACGTTCAATGAAGGTGCGAAAGTTCTCTTCTGCAGTCATTTATGGAGATGTTTGCGGTTATTGTGGGAAAAACTCTTTTCACGGACAAAACCCCAACGTGAAGAGCGAGTGCAAATTTGCTGACCACAATTGTTGGGAAGAACATGCACTGACCGGTCGAAATAGGCATGGTACATCCTGTGCTGCACAATTTCTTGCAAACAAGAGAAAAGCCAGATAGGTTCCATACCTGATAACACCCTGTTACGAGAATCTGTGCAAAAACAGCTTATTTTCACACTTTACACGATTGCTATACGCTTTTCCCAACATAGCGGTCGCACCATTCTTGTCGACCTTTTGGGCCACACTGTAGCTCCTTCCCCCGGTGGAAGGGTCACCAAAGGGGAGAATCGGGGGAATGTCCCAAGGCCAAGGGTGAAGGAATCCGAAAGACGAGGAACAGATCGCACCCACATTGAGAGACCGACCTTGCATTTAAGAAATGCCTACCGTTTTGGGCACTTACCAGTCTAATCACGTGTATACGAATAAGTTCTGACCCCCCAAAAACGAGAAACAACGTTTGAAACAAGGAAATCAGGTCAGGTTAGGTCAGGTTAGGGGAGGCTAGGTAGGCTAGATAGGTTAGGTATCGTCAGATTAGCTTCATTTTTCACTTTTTCGTCACGAGCAAAATTTGGGTATGCCCAAATCAGTACAGGCATTTCTTAAATATGCCCCGGAGGATAACCCTTGGAACTGAACCAGCTTCATACCCCCAGCTTCATACCCCCTGGCTGCTGAAGATCTCTGAAAAGGGAACTGTGGGAACATTTTGGCAAATTTAAAGCATTCCAAAATTTGCGAGGAAAACTCCTTAAATCTAAAGATCTACTTCAAACAGTCCAGGATAACAACCCTTGTAACCGATGTATAGCTCCCTTCCCCGGGGCGTACAGGCTCCCAAGAACGGGAACTGTAAGAATACTATATATGTCTGGCGAAGGGTGAAGGTGTATGAAATCTGGGGGCAAAATTGCAGCTTTCCTTGATCGCACTTGCACACATTGCGTTTGAAAATGTGCTGCACAAAAAACCGAGGCTTTTTGTGAACCCCCCTACAGAAGTTTCGAGATACCCCATAAATTTGTGAAATCCCTATCAAAAGCAACACATCGGGTGGCTGACACCCCCCAGATTTCGACAAAAAACCCTGAAAAATCAAAAGTCTCGCCAAACTTCTTGAATTAGTAAAGTCTTTTCTGACTGGCCGTTCTCTGCAAGTTGTTCTTCAGGAATCAACCTCCACTCCTTTTCCCGTCACAGCAGGTGTCCCGCAAGGTAGTGTGATCGGCCCTTTGCTTTTTTTGGTTTACATAAACGATATTTCTCTGGGTATATCATCGCCTATCCGTTTATTTGCTGATGACATTGTCATTTACAGACCCATTTTCAGTGCGGACGACTGCCACTCCTTGAGTTCTGACCTTGTACTCATAGCTGGCTGGTGTGCCGCAAATGCTATGACAATCAACGCAAATAAATCATTCGCAATGCGTTTTGGCCATTCTAAATTGCTCCTTCCTCAGCCTGCTTATCATATTGGGTCATCTCCCCTTCATCTAAAAAATGAGACTAAATATTTGGGAATAACGTTTTCAAGCAACCTTTCATGGAACTCACACATTTCTGCAACCATTCGGAAAGCCAGCTCCACCCTCGGCTGTGTACACCGTAACCTTAGAGGAGCCCCAGTTGAGGTTAAAAAACGAGCCTATGTTTCTTTAGTTCTCCCTATCCTGGAGTATGCTAGTGGTGTCTGGGATCCCGTTAAAGCTTGCGAAATCGCGTCAATAGAGAAAGTCCAACGCAGGGCAGCCAGAATTATTGCTGGTAAGTTCGATCGTTTTTGCAGTGTGTCTTCAATACTAAAAGATCTAGACCTAGTTCCCCTTTCAATTCGGCGTCGTGAGCATCGCTTGCGACTGCTGAGTGGATTTATTACTGATGATATAGACTCAACCCTTCCTCTTGGCTTCTTTGTCAAACCAGTGCAGCGCCGGACTGACAACGGCATGTCTCTTATGATACCTCGTTCAAGAAATAATGTACTTCAGAATTCCTTTTTTCCGAGATCGGCCTTAGACTGGAATAACCTTCCTAGATCATCTCGAATTTTGACGAATGCGTCAGCGTTTCACGCACACCAGCCAGCCTCCTAGTTAGCCTTTTCGTCTTCTATTTGTTTGCGTTTTGTATATTTGACCAATTTTGACTCTGGACTATGTCCGCGATTTGTAAATGTGTTTCTACGTTATTTCTTTCCGTTTACACCAGTGCCAATTCTTTCGCCTGGTAACTTTTGCAATTAAACAATTAAACAATTAAACAATTAAACCATGACAGAATAATGGAGCATCCTGTACTTCAAAATTTCAGCAAATCTAGCGAAACCCCAGAGGGGTTCCATATCTGTTTCACATTTTACATCATCACAGAACATCCCTGCAAAATTTCAGCTAATTTTCACAATTTGCACGATTCCAGCTCTTTTCTCAACGAAGCGACCCTACTACAGGTGGTATTGGCAAGTTGATCCCGATGTTGCCTTCCATCGACCGTGTTGGGATCTGCCTCGCGCATCACGGCACGATCTGTTTCCAACAGCTGGATCAGATACCACAGCTGGATCAGATAAAATCAATACCAGCCGACTCCTATTTGAACATTTGCCAATCTCACTGTCGGAGCAGGTTGAGTTCAATCACTCAAGGAAAACCGCCTCAGTGTGCCGGGATGACAGGCTCCGACAAGCCACATCTGGAACTCGATGAACAAAAGAAAGCGCATGTTCGGATAACCTTGTCTTGTCACTATGTGTGATGTATTGCGCAGCATTGCCAGGCTCATGAAATAATCAGAAGAAGAATCTGGCCATCGGATTCGAAGCGGCAAAATGTTTTGTCTATCAAATGCCAGCATTGGCTAACAATGTAATTTGCTTGCTCAAAAGCTTCCTTTAAATTCCGGCAGTTAATGAAGACAACTTACCCGGGATAGTGCTCTTCATAATGCACAGCAGTTTTAGTTCCAATGTTTATATCATTGAGAATTTTACCAAAGTTGTTGCCCTGTTGATTAAATCCATCGCACAATCCTTTAATCTCTTTTGGAGAGTAGTCATCACAAGCGAAGATTGTACCATTCTCGCGGTAATACTTTTCGTAAGCTTTCATGGCCTCGTTGACAAACTCGGAAGGTGTCAGCCCTGTGTTATCCTTCGCGATCGGCGTGGTGGCAGCGCCGGAGCCGATTCCTGAACCATCGTGATGATTATCCTTGAGTAACCCGCCAGTGGACGAACCACCCTTCGGCTTCTTGCAGCACGTTAATTCAGCCAAAATCTCACACAGTCCACCACAGCATCCGCCGAAGTTGTCAAATACTGACGACAGCGACATCGTTGGTTCCCGTTAAATAAACACCGTTTCAGCAGAGTAGAGAGTGATCTGGGAGAAAAGGTAATCGCAATCAAGGGTCAATTACAATCATTCTTGTTCTAATTGTTTGTCCAAGGGGCACCTATTCCCGAAGCTTGTCAAATAAGTGAGAGGCTTGAGCATGTCTTCAAACTGTTGGTTCAGTTATGTTCAATGTAAAACCCAGCTGGATGCAGAAATTTTGGAGCTCTTTCTGTAGCTCAGTTGCACGATTGTTTCCTTGTAAACGAAAAGCCCAGTTACGAATGTAGGCCGGAACGGCAAAGGCACCGAACAGTTTGGTTTATGACTTACTTTTCGTGTTTTTGAGTCACGTTTTAGCTTAGAGCTTCTGTTGGTTTAGATTGGTGTACATTAGGTCACACTGCCCTGCCCAAACCAGGTTGCGTTTATTTTTCTCATCCTGGAATTTTTTTATACTTCCCACTCGAAAGTTGCTCATGTGAATTTCACTTGAATGAGGCTTGTGACAGTGAGGGAAATACTGATTGCACCATTTTGGACTGTATAGACAATTTGAAAATATATCTCAAACAAGCCTGACTGCCACCTGATGTTATGACACGGGAGCTTTAATTGTTGCTCGTGGCTACACCATTGGTTCTTTGGAAAACTGCTTCTGACTACCGTACAGCGAGCTGTCTGTTAATTGTATACCGAGAAGAATTTGCGCATGGCATTTGCATTTCCATTTATATTCTTTTAACTCAGCTTTCGAACACAAAGTTGTCAGCCGTGTGAAAAAACTGCGTTTTGGTGGGTCGGACAATGGCCAAACCATGAAAGAATTCGAAATCATCCCCTTTATGAGAGACCAACGAAAAGTTAGACGCCAAAATTCACGGATGAATGGAGAAATAAGTGTGCAAAAAGATGAGAAGTCGGGAACTGCCATTCCCACTTTCTCACACACAGCTTCAGTTCAACAGTCAATTTAATAGGGTTGTTGCGTTGCGTTCGAATATTTTATTCCCATGCACAATGCTGTTCTGTTTCGATTGTTGCGAACGATGCATCCGTCCATTGAAATGGCCATGAGTTATACGTACTGCGGATAAGTGGTACCTAATTGGGATTGGGAACACGTCCAATAATTTCCAGAAAGATAGGGGAACTGAATGGTCAGGTCTGAGAGTTGTGATTGCAACTCAAGAACTTCATCACTATTCCATCGAGACCGCACGACCATTTTAACCCATTGCACATCGGGCCCTTTTTCTTTCATTAAGGTTGTCATTGCACCTGGGCATCCCATTTCTTCATTATGTTTGAGATTCAACCCCTGGCCTCAATTTTTTGAAGAGGTTGTAAGACTATTCGTAATCCTCACACTATGCGCATTCTGGGACCCGTCGGGATCTTTTGGTCCTGCCAAAAGAAACGTTTTTACACAAGAGGCAAATTGAAACTGGCTTCCAACAGAAAAAATTTAAGACACTTACCCTTGAAGAACAGCTTTAGTTTGTGGTACGTTGATTGCCGCAACAAAACTGACTACGTTTTTCAAAAGCTCAGGAGTTAAGTCTGATATGGCAAGGTTATTAATTAGTTAGCCCAACGCTAAATAAGTGACAGGTGGGTAAGGGTAAGGCATTAGAGCAGGCTGCAACTACGTATTTGCCAAGAATGAATTTGCATTATGTCATCTATAAGCCTATGAAAGCATGCGCAACACAGTCTGAATAATCGTTTGTTCAAACACGATATACGAGCATGTCCAAGAAAATTTCATGGTGTCCAAAAAGGAACCTTCCAATGGTTCCAAATTGCAACAAAGTTGAATTTCGCTGGCATCGATCTCTGCGCACATTACTGGGAGTTATTATTTTATCTAACTGACTAACTTGCCAACGGATCGACTGATCGAACCAGGGTTTGCAGCAAAATTCAGGCTCCTCATTGCTAAGGAATTAGAACAAATGCAAAATAAAGACGCGCGTGGATCAACGCAACCAGCGATAGCAAAAGAGAGCGCAGAATGGTGAGGTTATCATTGTCCAACTTAACCTTTTCGAGCAGATGTTCATGATGTCACCATTGAGATACCTCATATTGAATTTGGTCTCACCCTTCGCTTCGCACAAAAAGGAAATGTTGGAAGTAAAATGGACAGTAACATAGGTAGCTTAACAAATTTATCAACAACACCAAAATCTGAAACACTTCACTTCTTCTTTCGTGAAATATCAATGACCATAGATGGTTTTCTTCCGCGCTTCTTTCTTGATAGATCCTGACCACTATACTCGTATGTGCCAGCTGAAAACAGGCAATCGGGTCTTCGGTTTTCTGACCTTTACGCGGGTTGGCCAACTTTCTTGCTGTCAGAAACCCCCTGGAACACCCCCAAACCAAAGGTAGAGACCAACAGAAATCCCAATAAAACCTCAATAAATAACGCCAAGAAAGAGACATCCCAATAAAAACCCAAGTGAAACTAATTGACTTGATACTGTTCAAAAATGTTATCTGTTAGCTCTATAACACTCTGCTCCAATCGTTGCTGGCCAGAGCATCAAGAGTGTTTAAATGACTCTTTGAACAGAGTCGTTAATTTTCTATGGCAGCACAAGCATCGTCGGGTCTGTGTGTCTGGACGGAAAAGTTGTGTTCCTTCGATGACGTCAGAGTTGAGATCTGAGCGAGATGGAATGAGGACATTGCTAAGTCTTGAGATTAGGTGTACTAAAATACGGGGCGCCAGGTCACACGATTCAGGCCAACTTGGGTCACCTAGACCAGCATTTCCAAGAGGTCTAATCCCCACAGGCAGCGACTTTGTCCGCTCGATGGCCATATCAAAAATCTGGCTTCATCAAAAGAACGTCCAGACCTGTACCGATCCGAGGAAGCTTGTGCAGCCACAACAGAAAATTATAGACACTGTTTGAGGAGTTATCCCAGACACTTACTCCATTAAGGTCGCATCTCCACAAAAGAACTGAAATTTGGGCAAAAGCGGAGCTCGGAATCGGAAAAACCGTTCTCCATTTCTCCGAACAGAAAAGTTTTGTGAACGCCAGAATTCATTTCCGAGATTCCATATGCCAAACAATTCTCCCTTCAATTTCTCGCTCGCATTTTCTCCAAATCTTGCTTACCCAAACAACCACTCAGTAAGGTCATGAAAAACACCTGGAAACATTGATGCCAGAAACATCAAATTCATAACTCAATCATTACCACCAGGTGAAAAATAACACCCCGAAAGTCCCCATCGAGATTCAGAGAGCGCAGTTACAAATTTTCACATAATCCAGAAACATTAAAAATCCATTAAAAAGCTAAATATTAAAACAAGAAAGAGAATTAAAACCAAGGAAAAAAGTTTAAATTGGAAAAGAAAATCAAAGTAAAACCACTCTTTCGTCATCATCATCATCATTTGCCATCATGAGCTGACAGCTATGCAGCCGGTCGCTCGGTACGAACCTTGTTGCAAACTTTGGGTTCACAAGGAGAACAATGCCCCAGAATCGCAGCCCAACTCCACTCTGCATTCAACGGAATCGACTCGAGAACTGGTGCAAACGACGCGGCATGTGCTGCTGTCAAAAACCGCGTTTTTGTTTGAATTTCATTATTTTTGTCAGTTTTCTTTTTATGATGTTTTGAACACTTTCTTTCGTGGAAAAACAAAACGCCAAACCCAACAGTAACTCTCCCTCTAATGAGGAATGGATACTGTTACTAAAAAAATACAAACAGGAATTCCAAAGGTGTGCAGAAAATTTGAGGAATTGCTCTTCATGTCAATCTAACAAAAATGAAAGACTGGATTTTTTCGAAAACCCACTCCTTCCGTGTTTTTGCCCACAAAATGGCAATGGAAATATTCATGGCAACTGAACATTTTCGGGTAAAATGCCAGAAGGAGCGGGATTTTGACAAAACACCTCTCGGCTCTCTTTCATTTTTGTTTGGTTTTTGTTTCTTTTCACATTTTGTTTTTATCATCATCATTAGTTCTCCACCAAACAATGCATTTGTGGAACTAAAAAAGATTGTTGATGATTGAAATCTGAGAAATCAACGCAGTTTTGCCTGAATAAACTTCACTGCGGTTGGTGTCTTCTGCATAACTCACTCATACACTCATCATGAACTTGTCCACAGGCCCTTTACCATCTTCCCGCTCATACTGAGATTAAGCCAAAGATTCCTGTCCTGATCCTTGTCTAAGCTTAGTTGCGCAAGAGAAAAACACTTGTCAGGGCGGGGTTTTTCAAATGGCCGAAAATGAGGGTCGCGAATAAATGGCTCAAAAAGAATTGAATGGTCTTGTAGAATTGATCAAACATCGCTTATCATCTGTGGTAAAGTTTTGGGAGAGACAATATTATTCATGACTTCATCAAGTTCGCAATCAACTCATTCATTTCAGAACGAATGCAATTTGCAACAATTTTGTTTCATGAATTTAGTTTTGAATTTTTGTGGGCACTGTCAAGGCACAACGGGAGGGGTCCTGAGCCGATGGACTCACTTCCTTGTGCATCACTTGGACTTATACTTAAAACAATTGGTGGCTACATCGCAGTGCACGAGATAGGATTGGCTTTTTAAGTTATCGGGTCCATTTGAACAAACTTATTTCCCGGTGAATTGAAAACCCTTTATTTTTAACTTTTTGTTTGTCCTTGCTTTCCTTGCTTACCTTCATTCTGCCGTCCCTATCCTGGAATACGCTTGCGCTGTGTGGGATCCTGTGACTCGTGTGGACATCTCCAGGATGGAAATGATCCAAATGAGAACCGCTCGCATGACAAAGGGACCCTTTTGGACGCGACGTGTTTCCGGACTATTGAAGTTACTTGACTTAACCCCCTTGTCACGACGCCGAGACACACAACGCCCCAATTTCAAGGTGCTGAGTGATATTGTAACACATTCCTCCAATTTCGCTCTGCCAACGAACGGTTCCATTTAAATGTGATCTACGGTGAAGAGACAACGGCCTTGCTATCACTTGTCCGATTTGTGGCACCTACTCACCGCTTTTTACCCAGCACTATTCGAGATTGCAAATCTGTAAAACAATTTTAGGATCTAAAGCCTCCCAAAGGCATCTCACCTTGCAACTGCGCTTATTGCAACAATTAATCATGTCCCTTCTTTTAATGACTTGTTATTACCTATGTTTTTAAATTTTGTGACCATTTTTCATTTAACAGTTTTTTTCGTTATTCTGCCACCATTGTCTTTGTGGAGATCTTTGTTGAAATAAGAAAACCCTTGCAACATTGTGCATGCATCGAAAGAAAGAATAAGTCTTAGCGATTTCTCAAAAAGTCAATTGCGTTTAATTGAAGAGACGAACTTTCGCGTCACTCTGTCATGAACAATGAATGTGTGACGCATAAGGCATAGTGCTTGGCAGGAAGGCCAAAAAGCATAAAAAACACTGTGAAAATATGATTCACTCGCGCTCAGAAGGTCTGTCATGGCCTCTGTGGCTGTTTTCACCTTTGTCGTCAGACGTTGTGCAATTTCGATAGGCCCAACTCTTTTCCAATGAGCCGAATTCCTGGCATCGCCAGGCGAAGGAAGGCAAAAAAGCAATTACAAACTCTCGGTAGATATTAGTCACTCGTTCTCAAAATGCAAGTGCGTCACGGCCTCTAGTTATTTTCGTGACTGTGGCCAAACGCTGCGCAAATTCGACAGCTTCGACTATTGCCTGTTTGCCAAATTGTGGCTATTGCAGGGTAGGCATTGCTAGGCGAAGGAAGGCCGAAAAGCAATTACAAACTCTCGGAAAGCATGAGTCATGAGTCACTGGTATTCAGAGTGCAAGTGCGTCAGGCCTCAGAACATTTTCACCTTCGTGGCCAAACGCTGCGCACGTCGACCGGCCGACCATAGGTATCTCTTTTTACGAATTTTGAACTATTGCGGGGTAGGCAGTGCTGGGCGAACGGAGGGCCAAAGACTAATCAAGAAACTCTTAGAAGATATGAGTCACTGATGCACAGAATGCACTATTTGTCATGCTTGGTCTCCGATCGTTTTCGCCTTCGTGGCCAAAAGCTGTGCAATCAAGACAGGCCCGACTTTTATCTGCGACAGCGAATCTTTCTCAGGTCGTTCCAATCTTTCTTTACTTTGTTGATGATGCTCTGAATTTGGTTACAATTGCCACATAGAATAATATTTCTACACATTTTAAAACTCATCGATGAAAAAACCGAATCATCTCTTCATATTCACGCGAATAAAATGGAAGAACAGTTCCACATTTCGAAGAAAACCGATTCGAAATGATCAAGTTGTCTTTCACGGCAAATCAAAGATGTCTAATAAGGCTATTCGCATCCTTATCCAACTCCCTGTTCGACTGACTTGATGATACAAAGAGAGCATGTTGAGAAGACCGAAATCGGAAAAGATTCAAAAGCGCAAGTCTTTTGCTCGTTTCCGTGGCACAATCCGTGTTGAGCACACTCGGTTGCCATGCACCGCAGCACTTGTTTCCGCTTGCCGCATGTTTGCCATTGCGAGAAAAATTGAGGGCTGGAGAGAATTCCAACACCTGGGGAAAATGAATTTGTAAATACAATTTTGCTTGGAAAGAGATGGCTACAGCACGCATGACTTTAAACGCTTTTTTGATAGCATGCTTTTCAAGCGCAGTTTGTGCATATCGTGCAATACAGTTTACGCTCCGCATGGATTGAAGAATTCTGGGTAACAGTTCGGAATACCTGCCGACATTGAACTGAACGAGTTATCATCATTGCTCTGTGATATATAAAGCTAACTAAACCTGACCCAACCTGACCTTGACTATTTGAGAGTGTGTGAAAACTCGTCCAGTTCAGCTTTTTTCAGACGTCGGCAGGTGAACCGAATTCTGTCATGACGGCAGGCGACGCATTCGGACATTCGCGATAACCTCCCACGATGTTTTATGCATTCTTTCTGTCTCATTTTGATTTTTTCTCAGCTAGCATGTTTTTTTAAACTGCGCTGGGCGGGGACCCTATGAAATAACATACTCGTAGATAGTCTTTGATCGTCTCTGACGTAAATGTGCGAATCTGGACGCATATTTTATTTAAAAGGGCTCTAATTTATTTTTTTAGGCGCACAAACAAAATGAGAAGAAGAAAGCTGGCAAAACCCAACCTAATGTTTCCAACCAATCTTACCTATCCTTCCTAACCTATTTAACATAAATTATTATCCTATATTCATATCGTTAGTTTCCTGTTCTTTTGTCAGTGGGCACTTTTACTGGCGTTAGATGGAGAAAAATGCCCAAATGTCAACGAGGAGTTTGTTCCACGGGTCAAGGTATTTACACGTAAAGGAAATGGCTTTTTACATTCCTGTTTAGTTTACACCCAACCTCAGATCAAGATATCTCCATCTTCAAAAGAAATATAATTCAAAACTGTCCGGTTGGCGCACTTTATTTATCTATACGAATCAGGAGATGTGCCGACTTTTCTCGTTAACAAAAAAGCAAACACAGGCCAGCTTAACCCAACCTAACCTGCCTAACCTATCCTAACCTGGCCTACCTAACCTACCCTAACCCAACCTAACCTATTTTCTTTATTCCGAGTGTTTTTTCTCACTTTCTGTGGGTTGGAAGTTTAACATGGGATTAGATGGAAAAGTGCCAAATCCGTATAGATTAATCAAATACGCATCCGGTTGACTCCAGTCTCCCCCTGCGATAGATTCTTCTTTGGGCGAATGACTGCCAGCACGATCTCAAGGCCGCTGAAAAGAAAATTTCCAAGAAGTTTGGTTATGAATGATATGATCACAATCACGCAGTTTTGGAGGTTTCTCCATTCATGCAATGAATTTCGGTTCATGAAATCTCTCCTGGCACAGGTTTCATTCATGACATTCCTGCTCCTGTAAACACACAAATTGATGCAATTTTGACCTGACAAAAGCTTTTGACAAGGCACAGTATAGATGGAGAGGATACCATCTCCATTCACCATGGACAAGGTATCCATTCCCATACTTTGCAAGAAACTTGCATCTTTCAACATTTGAAAATCGTTTTTGTGAATCTCCAATTTCATCACTGATGGCACTTTCAGCTGTGCTTGTCAGTGACAGTTTGTCGCACTCTTTTCCCAGTGACAGTTTATCGCACTCTTTTCCTATTACCAGCGCATCCCACAGGACTCAGTATGTGTGGGCCTCTGCTATTTCTGATTTTTCATCAATGATTTGATCACATGTTTTCCGATGTTGATTCTGCGCATTTACAGCAGGGTATTTATTTTAATGCTGACTTGTGCACTGAAAACTGCATGGATATAAACGCCTTTAAGACTTCTATCATGTTACTTTCCATTTCCGCATGACCTGCCATTTATGAGTGGGCACGGACTGATACTGAATTGGACTGAGGCAGAATTTTTCCATTTTTGAGGGCATTTTTTCCACTTCTCTGGCTTATAGGTTAGGTTAAGGTTAGGTTAGGTTTGGTTAAGTTAGGTTAGGTTAGGTTAGAATGGGTAATGACAGGTACAACTACCTCCCTCCAAAATTATGTTGTGTGTCAAAATTCCCTCCAAAACTCTGCCTTAAGTCCACTTCTACCTCAGTCCACTTCTGTCTCAGTCCGTTCTGACCCAGTCCACCCCATAACAGTTGAGAAGTAAAGGGTGGATTTTGCACGCCTGGATGCATAACCATAATTTCTAATGACAAACTTCAGTTGGTTTGAGGCCGTTTAATAATTTATGCCAACTACCACTTCAATAATTACAAATTGGTATTTAAGAACCTGAGGTCTGGAAAGATAAGTATGCCCGGATTTCCTGGCCTAAAACGCGAATAGGTATCCAGAAGCATGCTGACGACACGCAATATGCGGACACCAAACTGTTGGTTGACAGCAAGCAACAAGAAGTGAAGATGGAGGGTTGGATTCGGAAATAGGTTTGGTTTACTTTAATAAAGCAAGAGATTCTGGAGCTCAACGGTCATCGTAATGTGACTACTCGAAAGGGAAAACTTACACGTGAAACTTTCTCCCAGGTCGACCTCGCCTAACAATGGAACGTTTTGAGTAACAACTCACTTTGTTGACAAGGTGAACAAAATAAGGAAATATTTTCAAAGGCGCATATACGAATAACATGCCTGCTAAGGTTGCACACATTTGCGTGCAAATTCAAGGGAAAAAATTTGAATGCACGTTATTCTAATTAGATCAATTAACTTCTCAATTTCCTTACCGTTTTCTCCCAGCTTCATTTCTTTCTCCTTCCTTGTGTACTCGTATGTGAACATTTGTTGAATATGAATGCTAATGGAACCCATAAATACAATTCAATTCAATTCAATTACTTGTTTCTTTAACTTTCAAATGAAGTAAAAATCGCTAGGATCGGTTAAAAACTTGGCCATTGGCGATTTTTGGAACTGGTGTTTTTGTGGGACGTGTGTGGGGTGTGTACCTTCACCTTGATCTGTCGGTGTTCCGGTCCGGCCGCTTGACACGAATGCCCAGCGGTGATTTCTCTATTTGCGTGACAACCGTTCCACCCAAGGTAATGGATTGAGTTTGAGTTGAATTCGTGAATTATTGTTGAGTTTGAACAAAGTCGGTTAAAGTTTTTCGTGACACAAATCGTGCCACAGACATCGTAATTCTAGGTGATACTTTTTTGTTTTCAGGTGCAGAGAATCGCAACAGTTGCA
>JASGXE010008938.1:0-22226 GCA_030068105.1 Sinentomon sp. SZTP_YWyxl
ATTTGACCGGGTTGAGGGGTTTTCAACATGTGCAAACATGACAGATACACAAGGCTGTGTCCTCCCTTCCTTTCCCAGAAAGGCGGAGGCCAGCTTTACACTTCTCACGCTCCTGGAATTTCTGGGAGCGTGCTGATACAAACTTGAAATACACACATTATTATTATTATTATTATTATTATTATATTATTATTATTATTATTATTATTATTTGCCCGGCCCTGGTGTCTATGCCAGAATACCCGCTTGCTGCCGGGGGCCTCGGACGAGCATCTCACACTCTTCTTTTTTTTTGGGTCGCACCTTTGACCTTCACTTTGTTTTCTTTCTCTTTCTGTCCTAAAAATACATTCAGTCCTTTCCTACATTCCTTCTTCTTCGTCTTCAGGATGTCTAGCGATCTGCTGGACATCTTGCATTCTCTGCTGTTCAAGACCTCTTTGTTCCTTTCCTCAAATTCTTCTCGTTTCTTCCCTCTACTGTCCTGGAGGTCCGTGTGCGACCCAGCCAAATACTTTTTTTCACTGGCCTGATCACTGCCCACTTCCTGCCGGCGCCTGGGGAATGAGATCAGAAGGGTTTTGCCTTGAGCTGCCTGGAGTGACATCTCCCTGACAAGGGTGTCGGGTGGAGGGGGCAGTGAGATGGCCTTATCACACTGGTCATTTTGATTTTCCCGAGGTCCACAGACCAACGGCGTCAAATGGCTAGACACTTCCTTTTTTTGGGCGGCCACTTAGCCTTAGAGCAAATAACGGCCAACCATGAAGGAGCAAATATATCACAGACATCATTAATTCAGAGTCACATAAAAAGAATTCACACATGGAAACAAACTTGCATCTGATAGAAGTCCGCGGGATAGCCAACAAAAAGCTTGAGAAGAGCGCCATCGCAAACTGAGGGCTTCTCTGGGCGGGTTTGGCAACCGCCTGGGTCGACACCAAAATTCGGTGGAGAGCGTCTCAAGCTAACATAGTGCTTCCCAATTTGACTTTATCACTTGTGAGCTTTGCAGCACTCACTGACAGGAATACACTCAACACATGTGAATAGAAAACCCTTCTTTTGGCACGGTCCGAGGGATAGCCAACAAAAAGGTTGAGCAAAGCGCCATCGCAAACTGAGGGCTTCACTGGATGGGTCTGGCAGCCTGTCTGGGTCGACACCAAAATTCGGTGGAGTGCGGCTCAACTAAAATAGTGCTACCCAATTTGACCAGGTCTGAGGGGTTTTCACACATGTGCAAACATTACAAAAACACAAACAAGGCTGTGTCCTCCCTTCCTTTCCCAGAAAGGCGGAGGCCAGCTTTACACTTCTCACGCTCCTGGAATTTCTGGGAGCGTGCTGATACAAACTTGAAATACACATTATTATTATTATTATTATTATTATTATTATTATTATTATTATTATTATTATTATTATTATTATTATTATTATTATTATTATTATTATTATTATTATTATTATTATTATTATTATTATGGCTCGGGACAAGCCCGGAACTAAGGACCGCACGGGCCGAAGCCAAGTAACGATCCTGCGCAATGGGGCGTCACGCAGCTGGAGGGGATTGCACTGTTTCGGACTGGTATCTTGCACTGCGCAGACAAACTCAAAACACGTCCTTCGTCACGAAGCTTTGTAAAGACCGGTGCATCTCTTATAGGTTACCTAACCGAGGACATGTTGCTGCAGCGGATCGTGCGCACCAGTTTGGGAGTTTGTTACCGGGATAAACAGCCGAGGTGTTGGTGAGTCGGGTGCTGGGGTACACAGAAGATACCCAGCGTGGCTAGATGGTGATTGATAACTTGGATGTGGCAAGCAATCGTAAAGTGATTGCATGGTTACCCAGTGGAAATGGAAATGCCTGTGCATCCAGTCTATCGCCCCCAGAAGGACATAGCAGCCCTGTCTGCCGAGTCCTAGAGGGAACGACAGAGTGAGTGCACCCGGAAAGCCAGTGGTCCATTGGTGAACACAGCAGAGGGAGATGGGCGCATGGGTAGATGTGGCCTTTTAGTGCCGGTTTTTTCCCCGGGTGGGCTGCTTTGCATGGCTGTTAGTGCCGTGCTTTCTCCGTTCTGTGGACAGATGTATGGGATTAGTATCCTCATGAGTTTTGCAGCCTGATGCTGTTGACAGGGACTGAGGGGGGGGTTGGGTGACGCACGATCCACTACCAGCCGTTACCCTGGGCAACTTGGTCTGGGCTGTTGCACACATATCCTCATCCACGCTCTTGCCTTACTTCCCCTTTCCGGCACATTACGACGGGGGAATGGGTCGCCTTGCGTCAGTCGCGCGGCGAAGCGCTGTCCGGCAGAGTGCACAGTTGACAAGCGCAGGGAGTCACGGAAGCACCAGCGGCGTTCGCCAGCAGTACGCTCACTCCCTCTTCCCAGCTGCGTGAAAGCAGGGTTGCACTGACCACGCAGTGGGGGGCCGCCATCGTGGGCCGCCGACTCCGGACTGGTTACCGGCTTAGATCTGGGCATGGATCCCGGACCCGTTCCCAGACCTCAACTTTATCAACCCCGCGTAAGGCACCGGATTGGATCTGATCCCAAGTCTCTCACCTAGGACCTCAAGAGCACTTCAAAAATCAAATGAGCGCATGTCAAAATGTATGCGCTCCTGACCCTCATGATGTTATGGGTCAAGGTCTGGGGTAGCTAGTCAACCTACCTACGATTAGCTCCACTGCGACTATTTTCATCTCATTGTACTAAGTTGTGACCCAGACCTCTATGCACCGGCATCATGACTTTTTCTGACCATTCCACAAGACAAGAAAAGGAAGCAGAAAAAAAATAAACAAAACAATGCAGAAAGGAACAAAACAAAAACACACTTCTATGATAAAAACTTTCCGAGCAATTCTTGGGGACAATTTTTACAGCCTGCAGTTGCCAATGGTGAGACTGATCATGCAGAGGATTCGTTTTGGTTGGTGACACCTTCCTGATGTGATGGTGGCTGTACCTGGTGAGAGGTTGTTTGCTGCTTTGTGGTGGTGTCGTTAAGGAATTTCCTAACGATATGGCATGTGTTTATGATAGCTGCTTTTTGGAGTTCCATGTAGGTGTTTTTGTGGAGGCCTAGTGTATTGAGACTATTGTGAAGTGTTTTCGGGATGAGGCCGGTGGAGGACACAACAAGTGGGATTGTGACCACTTTGTCCATCCTCCACTGGTTTTGGATTTCGATGCAGAGGTCTGTGTACTTTGTGATTTTGGTGGTGTGTGCTGTGGTGAGATTGTTATTGTTTGGAATGGTGATGTCTATGAAGAACGTGGTTTTGGCTTGTTTGTCGACAAGCGTGATGTCTGGCCTATTGTGGTGTATGGTTTTGTCTGTGATGATGGTTCTGTCCCAGTACAGCCGGTGAGTGGCATTTTCCAGAACAGCAGGTGGGGTGTAGTTGTAGTATGGGACAGTGTGTGTGGCAAGTTTGTGTTTGACTGCAAGCTTTTGGTGGATGATGTTTGCAACCTGATTATGTCTGTGCTTGTAATCGGTGTCAGCCAGAATCCTGCAACCTGATGCGATGTGCTGAATGGTTTCAGGTGATGAATGGCACATGCGACAGGAGTCATCTCTTATGGCCTCCTCTCGGATGTGCTTCCTGTAATTGCGTGTGTCAATAACCTGGTCCTGAATAGCAATCATGAACCCTTCGGTCTCCGGGAAGAGATCACCTCGAGTCAGCCATGCGTTCGACGCTTCGATGTCGACATGTGGTTGGCTGAGATCAAAGTGATGTCTTCCGTGTAGAGCTTTCTGGGCCCATGATGTGTGCTTTTCTGCTTTGGTTGTGATTGGAAGTGTGGAATCTGATTGTTGAAGATTGAGTGGTGTGTGGTTGGCATCTGCGAGGCTGATCGCTTCATGTAGTGGGGATTCTATCTGCTTTTTCCCAAAATATCCTCTCAAACAATTTACCTGTTTATTATGCAAATTAACAATATCTACAATGCCTCTTCCACCTTCCTTCCTGGGGAGATTCATCCTCTCAACACATGCATGGGGATGGTGCTTCCTATGGCTCGTCATAGTTGTCCGTGTCATTCGCTGGAGACGCTCAAGCTCTGTTTGTGACCATTTGATGATTCCAAAAGTGTATGTGAGTTTTGGAATAGCATATGTGTTTATGGCTTTGATGGTGTTCTGCCGCTGAGGTGTGATTTGAGAATGTATCAACGATCGTTCTTGGAAAAAGGAATTGGCCAAGGTATTGCGCCTACACAGGGAGTGTTGAAAGCTGAGACCATTGTCGGTTCGACGCTGAATTTGCTTCAAGGGATAAGCAGGAGGTAATGGGTGGTTAATATTACGTGTTAAAAAATCACCCAGCAGGTTTAGACGATGTTTTTTGCGGCGGGAAGCCAGGGTGGGCAGATTGAGCTCACTTAAAATGCCGGTGCAGCTAATGCGAGTATCGAATTTGGAGGAAATAATTCTGGCAGCACGACGTTGAAAGCTTTCAAGGGCTTTGATGTCGGCAATTTTAACGGGGTCCCAAACGGAGCAAGAGTATTCTATCAAGGGCAGAATCAGGGTCAAATAGGCACGCTTCCTCACCTCAACCGAGGCATCTCTGAGGTTCCTGGAAACATAACCTAGTGTGGTGGAAGCTTTTTTAATAGATTGGGAAATATGCTCACTCCAACTAAGGTCACATTTAAAATTGAGCCCAAGGTATTTAACAGTTGGAACCACTTCTAAGGTCGCCGACTGAAATTCGTATAAAGGCGCTGGGATTGTGCAAGAGCGGCTTCCTCCGAACCGCAAGACGAATGTCTTTGAAGTGTTTATCGTCATGCCCCAGTGGTCGCACCAGTTTTGGACTGCAGCGAGGTCATCGGAAAGGGCAGTGACGTCTGAGGGTTCGGTAATTGGTTTATATATAACAATGTCATCGGCATACAAGCGCACAGAGGCGGTAAGATTTTCAGCAATGTCATTGAGATATATTAAAAACAACAAGGGACCGAGAACACTGCCCTGGGGAACACCTGAGGGGACTAAACCAGGATTGGAGGTGACCCCTGAAAAGGAAACTTGTTGTGTCCTGTCAGTAAGAAAAGACTTGGTCACATTAATTAAATAGGGTGGAAAGCCAAGGGCATGCATTTTATCGAACAATTTGCCATACGGAACAGTATCGATGATGGGTGCAGATGCATGGGGATCTGCAAACGTCTTCAATTTATTTCTTCAGCTGACAGCAGGGTGATCCGCGTTCAATATCTTTGTATTTTAACCTGTGATCTTTGCTACTGGACTCATCAAAGTATAGATAGGGATTAAAAGGATATCATATAGGGATCCCAAAGATATCGTAAACTGGATTTTAGTCCAATTTACCATATTCAGCTTCATCAACCAATTTCTTTCTGGTGATCGAGCTTTTTCCTTATGCGCTGTGATTGGGGAAATGCAGGCAGCTTCCTCAAGCTTTTCATTTTGACTGAAGGCTGCCTGTTCCGTGGCATTTCAATCAAGCGCAATAGACTCCAAATACCACCCATTTCAGGAAACTATCTCACACAACGCGACTCTGAGAATATCTTTTCGAAAATGCTGAGACTGTTTTCACTTTGCCAGTCATTTCCAGTCTTTACCAATGTTGACTCTTTTTTGAATAAAAAGAAGTCCAATGTTTCCTGGCTATGATGATAACCGTTTGTTACTAATTTCGCAGAAGAGTCTCTGCGAAAATTTCCGTTGATAGCCATGTTTGCGCAACTTTCAAAAATACACGTGTTTCTATGAATAAAAGCCGGGCGAAAGCCAACAGTTGTATAGTGGCGGCGGAAAAAGATAACTCATACATGTGTTTTTCCCATTTCATTGTTGCCTCCGAAACATTTTTTTTTTCTTTCTTTTTACTCTTATGCATTTGGTAGAAATTAAAGTGCCAAATTGCAACGGAGGTTTCTAGAGGTGTCAGATTTTGACATTAGTCATGAAAGAGGATCTTTTATTTCTACAGCATGGAGTTTTTGGTAAAAATCTCAATAATGCAAATTTTTCACATGTATATGGGTAATCTTTTTCCGCCGCCAGTATACAATGCCTGCGGCCTGGCATTATGTTGGACTTACTTTTTATTTCAGTAGAATTTTTTAGACAATGATTGTTGTGCCATTTCTGTGCCTTGCAATTGTTGTGACATGCAATGTGGTGACTGAAAACAAACTCTTGTCCATCCAGATTGAAAGCCGGCAAGATTTGTTCCAAATTCTTCTGGACATATGCAAAGACAACAAACAGGATCATTCCGTTAAAAGTGACGTAAAAGCAAAATCGCTTCCTGAAGTGAGACATTCCGAAGGTGTACACGGCGGTAGAGGGAACTTAACTGGCGAAAGAATCGATGTCGGTGCCACTACAAGAAAGGCCGTTCTGACAGGTGAGAAATCTATTGATTTGTGACGGTCATCACGTCTGCATCATGGTCGCGAAACAGGCGTTGCCAATGGGGCCACGTGCATTGTCTAGGAGTTTAGCGCAAGCTGTCTCCCAAAAAGAGCAATTTGCGGGATACGAATAAATACGGAAGATAACAATCACGCAGACGCAATTGAGAAAGTTCAGCGATCTGCTGCTCGATTCATCGTCAATGATTTCCGCCGCACCTGCAATGCATCGGCCATGTTGCTGGACCTTGAACTGGAATCACTTTTTTTTATGGTGACAGAAAAAAAACTTGCTTTTCTCAGAAGGATATTCAAGAGCCGGATTCACATCTAGCCATGCATGCCTGAGTTATTCGTTCCTGATTCTCGCGAGCGCAGAGGCATCCGTACTTTAAACATTTCAATATCCCTCTGATTAAATCTGCTGTTCCTATTTCTGCCCTTGTCGATCCAAATGACTGGAATGCCCCGCCGCCCGTAAATTGGATGGTTGCCCCATTTCAATTCATCAGAGATATCAAAATTTCTGACATCACTTGGAAAAACTTTCCAGTACAGCGCCACAAGCTCAGCGAAATAATTCGATTTGAGGTTGCGAAACTTCCAGGTCGGAGGGAAATCAAGCAATCCTTAGTCTTGCGGAGCGCCGAGACTTTAGTGTGCTTGCTGATACCGTTGCTAAGTGTGAGATGCTTGTTAAAGTTGGACAGGCTGCGGAAGACTACTGGAATGCGCTTGGATAGTCTGTTGCTGCGGAATGACCGATGTCGTCGTGGCCTAGGCATTTCATTTCACCCGATTGAAACAAATCTTGCATATGCTGGGCCGATCTGCTTCGTCCTTCAACGCTTGCATTTCTTGCGGTGAAATAAAGCGGGGGTCAGAGACATTTTTCAGTCGTTTATTTTACGTGGGTCATTCCAAAAAGTTTGGAAGTGGGTTTTTCATTTCTTTCATTGGTACAGAAATATCCAAGTCTTTGCCAGTTGGCTACTGATAACATCTAGGAAGATGCTGAGAAAATTACATATTATTGCTTGGTTTTGTTTTCTTTGTACAGGGTGTATTTAAAAGGACTTGAAACATTTAGTTGCAAAAAGGAAATCTTCAAAGAAATGTTGAATGTTTAGACATGTTTACAAGGATGCAGTTTGTGGCAATATCAACAAAAATTCTTAAAATTTTGACATACGTTTGTGGTGACGTCTGCTCATCATTGAACTCTATCACCAGGTGGATTTGACATTTAAAGATGGTAAGAATGACCAAAAGTTAAAGTCTCCACGGGGAGTCCCAAATCGGTCATGAGCGGGGCAAATCTTATTCCTGTACGCCAAGCGAATTGTGCAAATAATCGGACAACAATTGCACAACTAGTGGCACACATTGGACTAACAAAAGGCACAATATCAAGGATTTCGCATGATGGGTTGGGCATGAGAAAGGTTTGCGCAAAATGAATGCCTCATATCGGAGAAGGTTTGAAAGGGGATGGATTTTTGCAGGGAAAACATCAAACACTTTGGACCAGGAGGCACAAAGCGGCTCACAGACATTCTTACAGGGGAACAAACCTCGCTCTTGTAACAGTGTCTCAGGGAAAGCTGCATAACTTGCTCGACCCATGCAAGGTCCTGTGACAGGATTTTCTATCAAGAAAACTTCAAGAAAACGGATTTTTTGGTTATATTTCAACAGAGAGGGCCCCATATTGGTGAACGTATACTCCCAGAACAGCGGACAATGGCAGAGCAATACCACTGTTATGTAAGATTTATCAAACGCTTCGAAAAATATCCAAGAGAAGAAACCTGGTGTTGGAACCACCAGAGCACAAAGTCCGCAAGGCAACGCATCGTCCCATAAAATGATGAAAACGCAGGTATTCCTGAAGGAGCACCGTGTGGCTGAATTCCTCACCCACCCTATACTCTCAAGACCAAGCAACATCTGAGTTTTGGCGATTCACAAAAGTCATAAAGAACAAACCTGGGAAGGTTTTTGATTGGATCCATTACGACCTTGCCAAGCCTCCACATTCAGAGCAAAAAGCAATACCAAAAGAGGACCATACCCAGTAACATTTGAAACATGGCTAAAATGCTGCAACTCTGCCTTGGTGCGCAGGAAGAGTGCATTGAAGGATTTTCACTGACAAGTTTAGCGTAGCTGTAAGGTGTATGTTTAATTTCTGTAGCAACTTCCAAACTTTTTGGAATGACCTACGTAATTGGTGCTGGCATGAGGAATATCTCCTGAAATTCAGTCAGTGTCATTCTGAAGAGTCGTTCATCTGAGTCATCGTCTGAGTCATCATTCATCGTCATCTGAGTCGTTCGGAAAACATTTAAAGGTCATGCCGAACTTTCAGATTTTTTTAAAGCGCAAATTAAAGATCCTTCCAGTTTTTGCTTGAACTTGCATGATGGACATCTTAGATCACTTGACCATTTGGCGCGATCATGGGATCTTTTGTCGATTGGATGACTTTAGATGCCCGGAATTCGTGTCATAACGTTGTTTTTTTTATACAGTTGTGCTGCGAAGGCTGCAACAGACACGTGTAGAATCTGTCCACTACTAAACTGCTCGCACATCTGCTAGCGTAGATTAACTAGGAACGCGTGAAAGAGAATTTCGCGCGTAGTAGACGAGCTTGTTGTTTTAAGCGTGTGGAGTTTAACCGTTCCTAAAACCCCGGTTTTTATACCTTTCTCGGACCATCGCGACAAAATCCGTGACAAACTGATGTGTGAATAACCCTTTCTAAGCCTTGAGCCAGATCAATGATCGCCATCAGCGAAACAGGTTCGTTCAAACTTTTCAATGACAAAATGTTGAACACTTCAACTTTTCAATCAAAAATCTTCCAACTTTCCAAGAAAGATAAAGTAAGGTACAAAAAAGCGCATTAAAGTTCGTGCACATAACGGTTCCCAATCTTGTTCGGTTGTTTCGCCGTTAGATAGGCGATCATATTTTCAGGCAATCCAGATTGCCTTTTTGAAAAAGAAAGAGAACGCCTTGCGCTTTCATTTATTGGCTTTATGGCATCGGTAACCGATGGATTCCAGTTTCAGTGCTGTTTCGAAAACCGGAGAAAGTTGCGTAATGTCTCCAAAAATAAACAATTCCCCCAAATGAATATGAAATACCTGGATTGACTCATGAAGCCTTGAGATTAATTCAGGAAATTGCAACGAAAATCATGCTTCATCAAACAGAATAAAGAAAATTGATTCCGTGTTTTTTGGAATTTCTATATATTGCACTGCGCATTAAAAGGCAAAACATTTCGAATGAACGTGAACTTCGAGGTTGGGTGAATAGTCGAACATCAAACGAAAAGCTACTTGCTTCTTCTTTAGATAGCTTCAATATCCGTACTGTGCAACTTCCACCGCAGCCCAGAACAAAACAAACTTTTCGATGGAGGGAATTTCCCGCCAGACTCAAAAATTAAATGTTCGTCTAATATGTTGTCTCAATCTTCGAGTTTTTGTTTATCAAGAACGCTGAGACACCTCCTGATGATATATTCCGCATTCAATGTCGTCACATGCCAAATTTATCTTTCAACGTCTCGATTCCCAAACAAAAACAAGCAGGTGTCCATGGTCATTGCTTTCATTGCTATTATTTCTGTTATAATTTTCCCCTTTTATTTTCTTTAAATTTGTGCAAAATACGACCCACTGCAGTTGTTCTTCTCCTTACGAACATATCTTTTTTTTAACGAAAGTCAGCTGCAATATCATAAAGCGTATAGATTTCCAAAGCAGGTGATCCAGTTAAATGCTTCTCAATTTCATTCTCTTGAACTTCAATGCCTTTAATTGCAAATCTTGGACATCTAAAAACAATTATCGTGCCTGTCAATTCCTACCACGACACATTCTCGAGAAGAGTGATAAAAAGGAAATCCCATGATGTGACACACACAGACCAAAAAACCTCAAAAGACACGGATGTGTGATATGTGGTTGCGGAACCTTTAATCCCAATCCAGGGTAACTGTGGTAAACATTATCAAAGTAATCACACATTTCCTTCTGTTAACACTACAGCGCATGTCCATTACAGGGTGTTCCACTTAAGAGAGGCCGCTATGATGTATATTTTGAATTTTTGCCCTTTTCCTGGTCCAGGCTTGCCCCGGCTAGCTTAATTGAAGATTTGGTTGGTGCTTGTCATTGTGTTCACTGTTGTTCAACGCATTTTTGTGGTGGAGAACTTCGTGAAACTGAAATCGGACGTAAGAAAGAGGGAATCCTTCAAACATCGTTTTGCATTCCTGCACGGGCAAAGAGTCCTTGCAAATGCTAATGGCGCCAAACGGGCGGTGACAGGTCAGAAATAAAGGCACAAAAGGGCAGCCAGAACACGGGTTGGTGGAAGTGCACATCCGCAACAGCATACAGTACCGCGGCATAAATCAGTCCGACGTTTGGCCCAGCAGTCCCCGCCATGCCCAGACTCTGAACACCATGTCAATTTAACAAACCACATGCAGCGGTGAATATCCTGCCAAGCAACATCGAAATCTGAAAGAATTTTACAACGCAACCTGAAAAGGTGGGATAAACCAACTAAAACACTCGGGATCTCCTTTACGTGGAACACTCTGTAGGTAAACTTGAGGGACTGGACTGCTGCCCCTGTGCTGAAATTCGTATAGCCGCACCAAATACCTTTATATTTGAAAACATCTTTCATGGTTTTTGGACAAAGTTATCGGCCCTTTTCATAAAAAAAAGGCAGCGAGCAAAGGACTAACATGCACAGTTTCTTGCCTCTTGCCTTCCATCGGCATATTATTACCTCATAAATGATGTAGTTCGGGCCAACAAAGATCAGCGGCGCTCAATGTAAAAAAGTAGCTATTCCTATAATCGAAATTGACAATGACCATTGAACCCCGAACCAATATGCTCTAGTCGTTTTGATTTTAGACCTACAAAACAACAACCCCTTCGACAAGCTTGCATTTCTCAACAGATCAGCTTGAGAAGCACCAGCAGGTGCTTTTCTAGCTGATCTCTTGAGAAATCCTAGCTGATTTGGTTAAAATTGGATGCTGCATTAAGCTGGAAATCACTTTTTTGTTTCGTGAGGTTCGCACCCAATTTACACTCAAAAGAGGTTTAGCGAAAATTCCCACCTTCGTACACAGCCAAGATATTTGCCGGACACAACCTAGTGCCAATTTGGGTTAAAATTGCGTTCCGCTTAAATTCACTTTTTTGTTACGGGGGGTTCGCACCCCATTTACTCGTACACTCTAAAGTGGTCGAGCGAAAATTTCCATCTTCGTACTCAGCCAAGATATCTGCCGGGTACTTTATGCCAATTTTGGTTTTTAGTCAATTTTGGCCAACGTTTATGTTCCGGGGGGTTCGCACCCCATTAATCACACGAAGGGTTTGATCTAAAATTCCCGTCTTAGTACCCAGCCTAGATATTTACCGGATTTTGCCGTGTGCCAAGTTTCGTTAAAATTAGACTCTGCGTTCCGGTGCAAATCACTTTTTTGTTTCGGGGGGTTCGCACCCATTTATATAGTTGAAGGGGTTGAACGAAAGTTCCAATCTTCGATTTCAGCCATGATATTTTCCGGACACGATTTCCTGCCAAATTCGGTCAAAATTGGAAGTTGCGTGCCGCTGCAAATAACGTTTTTCTTTCGGGGGGTTCGCACCCCATTTACTGTCGAAGGGGTTGAACGAAAATGCGCATCTTCGAACTCATCCGAGACATTCGCCGGACACTACAGGGTGTCCCAATAAAAAGATAAGTGAACGCAAAACACTTTTTTGTAAATGTTGAATTTGTGATTTATTCATCCAGCATTCGAACTTCTGACCTTCTGCGGTAATGAAGGTAACTCACCTTCACAATTCCAGAAGGTCAAAATTTCGAACGCTTGATAAATCAATAAAAAATTTAACATTTGCAAAAAAAAGTGTTTTGCGTTCACTTACCATTTTATTGGGACACCCTGTATTTCCTGCCAAATCTTGTTAAAATTGGACGTTGCGTGCCGCCGCAAATAACGTTTTTCTATCGGGAGGTTTGCACCCCATTTACAGTTGAAGGGGTTGAAAGAAAATTCCCATCTTCGAACTTATCCAAGACATTCGCCGCACGCTACTTTCTGCCAAATTTGGTTAAAATTGGACGTTGCGTGCCGCTGAAAAATAACGTTTTTCTTTCGGGGGGTTCGCAACCGATTTACAGTCGAAGGGGTTGAACGAAAATGCCCATCTTCGAACTCATCCAAGACATTCGCCGGACACTACTTCCTGCCAAATTTGGTTAAGATTGGACTAAGGCGTGTAAAAGAACAAGTGAACGAACTCCGGGATTTTCGTGGCACAAAAAGTGCATTGCGGTGTTGCGGCGTTTAAAGGCGGAGTGCGCTACGAAAGAGATGCGAATGAATGGCGGACCGCGGTGCGATGCCCACAGAAAGTTAAATTTCTCCTGAACAAAGCGGCGGATTTTGATGCAGCTTGCTGTGGTGCAAAGTTGAAAAATTAGCGCTTCCACACATGCATAATGATCACAACGTCGGTTAAAACTCTTAAACCATTTGAGTAACAAAAGTGCTCAAATTTCGGTGTTGTAAAATTCCGGGTTCCTGCCAAGTGTTTTCAAAGATTGTGCAAATGTTTCCGTTACAACATGGTTAGGACCAGCGGAAGAGTTGTAGAGGAAGCCTTCTAGTTTCCAAAAATACCAAAATCGTTGAATTTGAACACCATTTGACAATTTTATGGCCTGGGAGTCGCGGCCTCTTCCCCGCTCAAAAACGAAACGGTGCTGCCATGTTGCGTTGTCTCTGTTCCTAAAATTGCCAAATGGTGTTCAAATTCAACGATTTTGGTATTTTTGGAAACTAGAAGGCTTCCTCTACAACTCTTCCGCAGGTTGTAACCATGTTGTAACGGAAAAAAATTGCACAATCTTTGACAATGCCTGGCAGGAACCCGGAATTTTATAACACCGAAATTTGAGCACTTTTTTTACTCAAATGGTTTTAGAGTTTTACCCGACGAAAGGTTGGGATCATTATACATGTGTGGAAGCGCTCATTTTTCAGCTTTGCACCACAGCAAGCCGCATCAAAAACCATCGCTTTGTTCAGGAGAAATTTAACTTTCTGTGGGCATCGCACCGCGGTCCGCCATTCACTCGCCTGTCTTTCGTAGCGCACTCCGCCTAGATACGACGCTATCCAGCAGTACACATTTCGGTCTCATTTCTGCTCCCATTTGACTCCATGTTAAATGGAGCGCAGTTCTATCACTTCTTATTTTACACGCA
The DNA here is from genome assembly GCA_030068105.1 of Sinentomon sp. SZTP_YWyxl. Classification (NCBI taxonomy): domain Eukaryota; kingdom Metazoa; phylum Arthropoda; class Protura; order Sinentomata; family Sinentomidae; genus Sinentomon; species Sinentomon sp. SZTP_YWyxl. The sequence goes on from JASGXE010008938.1 coordinate 13,761, forward strand.
TTGCTTGGGCGCTGCGTTCGGCTGCAATCGTGTACACAATGATTGCAGAAGCTACCAGTAAAGGGCTTGCAAGCTCGCCTAAATTGCAGGGTAGTGAAAATATGGCATTTCTCAAACAAATGACGCCTTGTGCGCAAAGGAGGCTTTGAAGATTCAAAACTGCCGCGCAAATGGATTTGGTCTTTGGAATCTAAAAGCACAATATATACTTATACCGTGTTTACATCTGAATTTTTAATGATCATTAAAAGGAAGCTCATTAATCGAAACGGACGATTAATGATCATTTATTTTGACCCGTTTACATTTGCATTTTCGCCGAACATCATTAAAAAAAGACTGCGAAATGCGATTGCTGTTCTCCTTGAAAATGTCGTTGCAGAAACAGCAACAGTGAAATATGAGCGTTATTTTAGAACAGAGTTTTTAGTTTGGGGGTATAGCTTAGTGGTAGAGCATTCGCCTGCAGACCGAGAGGACCTGGCTTCGATCCGCAGCAGCTGCAAAAAATTTTCAGATTCCATAAAAATGTTATTCATTTTTGGTGGGTGTTCGAAGCTGTTCCATCTTTTTCTTTTCTGGAATGTGGTGTCCTTGAATGGCCAGCAACATTTCTGTAGCATGATTTGTCGAATTTGCGCCTCTGTATACGTTCAAAAGTGCTCAAGCGACCCCAAAACCACGAAACGTTTTGAACGTCATTAAAATAAATTATGTTCGGAACATAATTAAAATAAATGATCTTCCTGATGACGTTCCCTAATTTTGGGCGTTCACATCTAAAATTAATGACAAAAACTGAAAATTAAATTATGTTCCGGAAGGTCATTAATCGAAAAAATTGGAAAAAAAGTGTTTACACTTGCGATTTTGATGATCATTAACTTTTTAATGATAATTAAAAAACAGATGTAAACAGGGTATTCCCCATCTCGGGTGACGAGCAAAACGGATTGCATGTGATTGTGCTGTTTGAGGCGAATTCGATATTTCACTACCTGAATCACTTTGCCACGTGATTAAAAGGTTTGAAAAATCAGTTACGGCAGGGCATCTAAAAAGCTCCGAGTTTTGGCTATCGCGTGCATATTAAGACGCGAATTCGCAAATACATTTTCCATCATTTGGAGGCCTTATTTCAAGAACTAATTTGCGCTGGAACTACCGTCAAATATCCTGTCTTGTTTCATTGCTCGCATACCACTTTCTTCTTGAAAAATGGTTGTCAATTATAACTCACAAAATTGGCCTCGCATTTTTATTTTCAGGAATTGATTTTATGGACAAGATTTGTTTTTATTATCTATTTAGAAAATGGGCTTATTGTCAACTGCTTTCTTTTTCTTATGGCCGGATTTGAAACAACTGCACTGGCACTTCAGTTCATGACCTACTCTTTGGCCAAGCACCAGGTCATCCAGGAAAAGGTTTACCAGGAGATTCTAAATTCGATGAAGGCAGTAAGTTTCAAATTCATTTTTCTTTCACTGCTATAACCTATGTACAGCTAAGAAATTTGGGATAACGACAGCTAAAAACATCACCGCTGAGTCGGTCGTGCCACAGAGAACATTGGCTACCCCTGCGAATGTGTTTTGGCCTGGCCTCGCTGGCGTTGAATATCGACAGCCTGTGCTTTTTTGTGTTTTGTTGTTTTTTTCGATTGAAAAAACGACTGAACACACGCAGGTGAAACCAACGAGATAAAACATATGCAGAGTGACTGGCGAGCGGCGCCTCACCACTTCGAAATGGACTTGGTCCAAACCATCGAATGGCATGGACGGAATGAGAATTTTTGATGAATTTCAGTCGTGAATTGCGAACACCCGTTCCAAAAATCGCTCTTTATCGCCAAGTATTTAACCGATCCTGGCGATTGTCACTTCATTTGATAGTTGAAGAAACACGGAATACGATCATTCAATTTTTTGTTTTTGAATTTGCACGCAAATTTGTGAAACCATAACAGGCAAAGAACTGCGCCTCTGAAAACATTGCTTTACATTTATGCTCCTTGTCAAGAAATTGAGCTGTTACTCAAAATTTTCTGCTGTAAGGTGAGATCGACCTGTGAGAAAGTTGTAGGTGCATGTATTTTATTTCGATTGACACTAAAATCATCTTTTTTGATTACTGTTGAGCACTAGATCTCTTGCCGAAATGTGCGAAAGTTCTCAAAATTTGAAGAATTGAAGATTCGCACCCATGCAGCATTGAACGGTCTTTGGATGAACATGAAGATTTTTCTTTTGTGTTAACAGATTCTTCGTCGAAAATTTAGAGAAATCTTTACGCTTTTAGGGGATACCGAAAACGTCCAAATCGACCCTGCCGTTTGGATTTTACAATCGAAATTCGACATTGCAAAAAGCTTTTCTCATTTACTTGCATTACGCACTTTTTCCGTTCTGCCTTCCAAAGGGCGAACCCATCCATCAGATTGTTGACACAGGCTGCTTCGTCCATGTTCACTCCACCCATCTATACACGTCGTTGATATTGACAGATATCTGACTAAAAGACTGCAACACGCAACACACACGGTTGAGGCGAATGTTTTTGTTTTTCGTTCGCCGTGTGCTCGCAGCTGCGCGCTTCCGATCAGAGGCGGTTGCGATGCATTTCAGATTTGGAAATGGCTCGTCCACGAAGAAATAAGAATCGCACGCCTGATGCTTGTTGGATTTATTCGTCCGTGAATGTCAGCTCAATGCCAACGATCTTCCTCTTTGAGCCTGCAGGGCTTCTCACAATCTTTTGCATGCGGGTTTGATGCCCCAGCTTCGCCTTGGCAAGTGTCGTTAAACCAACTTTCGCAGCTGTAGGGGTGATTCAGAAAAAACCCTAGTCTGGACAGACATTTTCTTGACATTGCTCAAATGCAGGGGCAGGGAAAGCCGAACGCATGAGCCCTGTTTGTGGACAAAAGATTTCGTGCATTGTGGCCTCTGCAGCACGGCGCAATGATGACAATGGCGATTATTGCCGATTACATGACTCCACGATGGAGAGATCAAATCAGATAAAATACAACACGCTCGGATATCTGTTTCATGATCTTTATTCCAGTCTACTCCACACATGCCCCTCCCTCCAGCTTCCTTACTCACACCATTCGACGTGGGCCTGTCTGCGTGCGTTGGAATGCTCAGGAGTTTTCTTGTTTTACATTGGCATTTACATGGCTGTTCCCCGTTCGACCACATTTGCGGGCGCATGTGCAAATGGTCAAGCAAGCAGTGCACAGACAAATGCATGCAACCCACATAACTTCAATGCTCAGATTTTATTTATTTATTTATTTATTTTATTTATTTATTTTATTGTACTGTTCACAACATAGTGAAGCGTCAGAGGATAAAAATATTCAACAAAAATAACAAACAAACAAAAAACAACAGTGAAAAAGCAAAGGGCAAACAGCAAAGGCCAGTGATGATGGAAAACTCGACCGATTGGAGCGGGTAAATCGGGATATGATACTAGGCTGCTCTCTGCAGATAACTGACAACGAGAGAGTGGCTCGGAGCAAGTGCATTCCACTCTCTTATGGTACGTGGAAAGAAACTGTTGAAAAACTGCGTGAAACGGAAACAGGGGGATATGATGTATGCACCGTTATCGGTTCGTCTTTTGGTGTTTCTAAAAGAGAATTCAGTGGGCAGCAAGATATTGAGTTTGTGGGTTACTATATCATGCAACAAGACCAAGCGCCTCTTTCGCCGCCTAGACACAAGAGTTTCAAGCGAAAGCGTTTCAAGCAATTGCGAAACGCTTATATTCCGAGAGAAATTATTACAAATAAACCTCGCAGCGCGACGCTGTACTTTTTCGAGGAGGCAAATGTGGGATGTGAGGTATGGATCCCACACTTCGCAGGCATATTCTAATATGGGGAGAACGAGAGTGGTAAAAGCACGCAACCTCGCATCACGATTGGCAAGACACAGATTGCGCTGTAAGAACCCAAGAACTTTACGGGCTCGACCGCAAATGTACTTGATGTGACAATCCCATGAAAGGTCATCGGAAAGGTAAACACCGAGATAGGGGGGTTTAACTCAGTAACCTTTAGGAGAATTTTTCTAATAACAGTATAACGGAAATCAACGATGGGGGAGCGCGAGGGCTTCGCAAAGGAAACCCAACAGGATTTATCAGGGTTACCCCATACCCCATTTGTTGCACCAATCCTCGAGAACACGGAGGTCCTGCTGGAGAGCCACGTGATGTACATAATCTGTAACTTGTGCACATATGACCAGGTCATCAGCGAACAATCTGGATGTGGACGATAAAAGAGGCAGCAAATCGTTAATATAAATAAGGAATAAGAGGGGACCAAGGACACTTCCTTGGGGGACACCGGAGTGGACAAAAACTGGATCAGAGCGAGCACCATTCACCGAAACTCGAAATGTTCGTCCAATCAGAAAATGTTCCAGAAGAGAGAGCAAGTCCAGTGGGATACCAATTTTAGATAGTTTGAGCAGGAGCAATGAATGCGGGATTGTGTCAAAAGCTTTAGAGAAATCAATAAATATTGCGTGGACCGTAGCCTTTTTTTCAAGCAAATGGCCAACGTCATAAGTAAACTCCAGCAACTGAGTTGTGCATGAAAGACCCTTTCTGAAGCCGTGCTGCCTCGGGTGGATAATCTGTAAATCTGTGATGAGAGAAAGAATGTGGGTGTGCAAAATCTTTTCAAAAACCTTTCCACTTGAGCATTACAAAGATATGGGTCTGTAGTTTGCGGGGCTGTGCATGTCGCCCTTTTTGGGGACAGGGGCGACTATTGCTTCCTTCCAGGAATTTGGCACGCGACAGGAAGTGGTTACACATTGGAATAAGGTTGTTAGGTAAAAGGAAATTTCGTAGGACACATTTGATAAAAATTTATTGGTGATACTGTCAGATCCGGCTGCCTTGTTACTCTTCAGCCTGCTTAACAAAACTTCGATGCCGCGTCTCGAGAAAACTAAATTGAGAGGCTCATTTATTGCATTCACTGAAACAGGATCGCTTGGTGGAAAAGTACGAAATCCAACATGAGAACTTCCAGAAGTGTGTGGAATGAGCTGCGACCTCGAATAACCATTAGAGACAAGTGGGCAGGGTGCTTCCAAAACCTTTTGGAACACACTGGCCAACAAGGCCGCTTGTTCGGCGGAATCTGTGATCGGTTTATTGTCAGGTCCATGTAGGGTGGGAAGAGATTGAGATGATTTTTTACTTTTAATATAACTCCAAAAAGGGCGACCAAAATTTGTCTGAAGGGCTTTGTTGATGAATTTGCTAAAAGTTGAAGGCAAGTAGCTGTCGATCTCAGTGCAGAGGACAAGGTAATCAAGTCTATAGCGTTGGTTTTTAGTAGCTCTAAAACGAGAAAGTGCACGTCGCTTTCTATTGTATAAATTTTTTAACTTGGCATCAACCCAGCCATACTCAGGATTTGATCTAATGGCCTTGGTGGGAATAAGAAGCATGCACTCATGCACAATTCCAGTAAATAAGGTCCATAGAACGTTAGGTTCAGGTGTGGTTACGGCAGCTTCGTGGAAGGCAGAGAAACGTTGAGAGAGAATGTCTTTAATTCGTTTGCCACGGAGCACGTGATAGAGTTTGATATGTTTAACAGGAGTTTAGCGGCATGCTTGCGGTGACCTTCAAGAGGCACACACAGCATCATGATCTGCAATGTGTCAAGACAAGAATGATAGGTTATGGGTGGAAGAAAGATGGGGTTTCTTTGGATGCGCGTTTTGACCTAAGGATCCAGGAGTTCTCCCCTCACGATTGATTCATCGTGGTCACCGACTCAAAGACAACTCTTGTTTTCAGAGCAGCAATCATGTAATTATGGCGAACTTGACAAATGAGTCACATTACAGGAGAGTGAAGAACATACAACATAACGTAAGCACGTAACTTGAATATAGGATCCAATCTCTGTGGTGGAGGCAGAAAGTGGAAGTAGAAGCGGAAGTTTTATGGTGTGAGTGGCTGGATCTCAACTGGTTCGAGACGAAGGTCATGGAATAATTATTCGAAGTAGAGTGACCTGGTTTGAAATTCACTGTTCATTTGGAATGCGAGGTTGTGGAAGGCTGGTAACTGAATGGTTGGACGTTAGTCTTTGCAAAACACGATGTTGAAGAGAATGTAGAGTGCCAAATTTCGGGCGAAGAGAGAAAATGGCCTGGTGTCGATGAGCTGATATCCTTGCTCTATTGAGTTCAAAAGGCAGCGAAAGTTTGCTCAATGTGAGACCAATCGTTGGAAAAGTTCAGGGAATAACCTGCTTAATTCCAGCAAGAGCTTATGGCTTGTCTTGGGCAGATGAGCACAGTTTCCTTCTTCAGAAAATGGGTCAGAAATGGTGATGAAGTCATCACTTTGGTGCTGAAGGTGGCAACGTTGTTGGGTGGCTCGTGGCTGAAGGCGGAAACTGAAAGAGGGGGAGAGAAAAATGGTGGTGGACTATTGAATTTATGGCCAAAATTGCGCGCACTGAATGGCACAGTACTGGGACTGGAGGCCGGCAACAGCTCCTAAATTTAGTGAGAAGCTACCTCTGTGGAGTGAGCGAAACAAACACTTCATGGTACGGTCATCCAGAACCATAGGTATTTGCCTATCTTTCAAGGGTAAATTTAAAGGTGAATTTCAAATTCCAAAATTTGCAACCGATCTTCAGTTCCAGTACCGCACCATTGTCAAAGCATTTTACGGGCCCAACCAAATCTTGTCAAGGGTGTAAAGGACTTTCTGCGGGTCATAATCAGAATGCCATAAACAAACTCGGACCAATTCGTAATGCTGACCAGCCACTCAAAGAAAAATGAAAAGCTTCTGCAATCAGCTAATTAACCAGGTCAATGGACTGGGAAAAACATGATTAAACTTGACTGGAAAGTACACATTTAGAAAGCACGTTTTGCATGTGCAATTGTGAACAAAACTGGATGAAACATAAAAAAGTTTACCACAGCAAAGGTTCTCACTTCATTTCAGGTTTTGGATTAACATTATTCCTAATGTGCACAATTTTCAAAGGGTTGTGAAATGTAATATTTTCTTAGGCACAACTCCAAGATGATAAGATGTTAGCGAGAGAAGTTGGCAGTTCGAAATTGCCTGAGTATTGATCTCAAAGAAGAAAATCTTCGGTTGTTCTTAACAAATCCAACTTGATTTTGAGACAAAACCCAACGCCAACTTCTTCTCGCGAACATAATTTGAAGACATGTTATTCCAGTCATTTCACTGAAAATCTGGGTTGTGATAATCAATTAACCAAATAACTTACCCTGCTTAGCAGGTACCAAAATGTTGGTGAAATGTACACACAATCAATGAAAACGGTGACGAACACATGAGCTCAAACACAATATGACATGATGAGATGGGATGAGGGACGATCACAAGCGGAGTGAACTTGTTCGCTGCTGTTCAGAAAGCAAAAAGACCGAGATTCCATACGATTTCAAACTCGGCGACTTGACGCTGCCGCTGCGAGATGGACCTGCCCCGCCCAAGTTAAATTTGCACCTCACCTCTGCCTGTCAGCTTTCGCCGCACGTGAGCTCGAAGCAGATAATATTATTTTTCACTCAGCGTGCATGGAATGTACGTGAACTGATGGAAATGTCTTGCAACGTAGCCAGACTACAAGATGATTCAAATGTTGAAAACCTTGGTGGGCAGTAACTGCTTTATCTGTGACATCAACTCACTTTAAAAAAAAAAACCGGAAAAAAATGACCACACTTCAAAAGTTTCAGCGAATGTGCGCCTACAGAGCCGGCAAAATGCATTACACCGAAGTGGAGCGTGTTGCCTGAATTCAGGGGCAAATTTTGCTTTGATGCCACAACTCACTGAAGATGCAATTCCAGCAGTAAAATGATACGAAAATTTCAAAATCAACAGACGCCAAATCCTGACTAATTAGATATGTGGAACACATAGCACGATTGAAATTTTCAAAAAACGAAAGAAGACAAGACAAATGAATGAATAACATGGTAAACTAAATCAATAAATGGATAGTTAATGGGTAAAATAATATAAAAAAATGATCCAGATGATAAAAGAATCAATGCATTAAAATCTTCCAGGTGAGATTTTAAAACCGGAGATCTTTGGAATAAAAAAATGGTTATTACAACTCCATGTTGCTGGGAACAAAGTTGAAGTACCAACAAAAAACGCTTTAAATGCAGAAAACGATAACGAAAGAGTATGAAAATTTGAAAATGAAATGCAACGAAAAAAACACAAACGGAGCGTTATGAGATGGTGCACAACGAACAAGCATTTCATTCTGCCATGTGCAAAACATTTTTTTTTTTTTTTTTAGCTTTTCAAATAAAGATTTTCATTTTCAAATAAAGAACTTCACGCCTATGGACAATTCCTACCGGGTTTGGTTTGTCCTCCCCGCCCTAACCGTGGGAACCA
>JASGXE010008939.1:0-15379 GCA_030068105.1 Sinentomon sp. SZTP_YWyxl
ACCACCCCCTTTGGTTTTTTTGAAAATGGGCCCATTTCATTATCCATGGGTGGTGGGTTGGTACCCAACAGACCACCCCTTGGATTTTTTGAAAATCGACAAAAATCCAGGGTGGTGGGTTGGTACCCAACCCAAACCACCCCTTGGATTTTTTTGAAAATCGGGGCATCATTGAGGTCCAGGGTGGTGGGTTGGTACCCAACAACCCCCTTGGATTTTTTAAAATGGGGCTCTTATCCAGGGTGGTGGGTTGGCTACCCAACCCACCCCTTGGATTTTTTTGAAAATCGAGGGCATCATTGAGGTCCATGGTGTGGTGGGTTGGCTACTCCAACAGACCACCCCTTGGATTTTTTTGAAAATCGAGGGCATCATTGAGGTCCATGGTGTGGTGGGTTGGCTACTCCAACAGACCACCCCTTGGATTTTTTTGAAAATCGAGGGCATCATTGAGGTCCATGGTGTGGTCCATTGAACAAATTTATGAAACAATAATGATTCTGGGATAAACGAGCACAAAAAAGAATAACTGAAGGCAATTGGATTGGTTGTTGTATCACATCGCTGTCGGCATTTGTTTGCAGGACAATGACAGAGGGAGGCAAGACAGCTCAGTGTGAGCACAGCGATCAGCTTGTTCACTGTATTCAATCGTGGGGTTGTGGTGCATAGATGTGCTGTTTTTTTTTTCCTTCTGTTTTTGGTATCGGTGGCCATTTTTGGCACTTGCAGATCGAATTTCAATTTTTTCACAGACTTGTATTGGACAGTTTGAAGATCTTGGTGAGCGAAACACCAAAAAAAAAAAAAGACAAATTTTGGCAAAAATGGATCGGCATTTTGGCCAATGACATGGGATAACAATTTGCTACTGTCGTAAAACCCTTCTACTCCATCGGCTCGCTGCGGTTAAAGGGCTCCCAGATTTTATGCAACTTTCACTGTTGTCCCAATGTTTGGTACTGCGATGTGATGGTAGGATGGTGCTATCACCAAACAGAACAGATTGGTCTGGAGGAGTCTTTCTTTAAACAGGGACTTCTTCTGATCGGTCTGCCCTTGCTCTGAGGATAGGATAGGATAGGATAGAGGAACAATTTATGGATGGTCCATTGCCAAATGAACAAGAGATCCAACTGCCCTATGAAGAGAGGAGAACGTCAGACCCATGTGCCAGGGAGAACGCAAGAGCAATCTTAAATAATTGTATAACAATGACAAATAAATGCCTCGAGCATATTCATAAACAGGCAGACAGACATCTCCTGATGATGGTGAGAACACTGCTCTCAAAGAACGTGAGCTTGAGCAATCTTCCAACCAGAAAAAAAAACCAACCTGTGTCTTCTTCTGAAGAAAAAATTAAGCTGCTTAAGCATTCAGCAAGTAAGACTCCTCGATCAGCTGAGACTGAGATACGGTCACTTGTTGGGCAGTTGAAGCCATGAAACAATCTGAGTATCTACCTATTCTTGCCTCAGATTTATTTTCCTGATTTTTATTGATTAAATAAAAAAAAACATTCTCAAGCTGACATCTGTTGACGAGCATCATCGAGTCTCCACCTGACATGTAAGCCACCATCATTCAGCTCATGGGGTGAATTATGAAGTGGCTTTTTGCCAGGTGGAGACTCAATGATGCCAGTCAATAGATCGCAGGAGTGGGTCAAGACTAAAGATACCAATGAGGAGACATGGAGAAGTTTTATTTTTTTGTGAAATCTGAGCAAAGCAATCGTCCAAACAACACATGATCGCGCGCGGGTTCACAGCAAAAACTCTGAATTTTCGCAGAACCTCTTGGAGCGGGTTTTTTGCTATTTTTGCCACTTATACACAGGCACTTTCCGGCTGCCATAAATCTTCTTGGGTTTTTTTGGATGTAGAAATACATGGTGATTTGATAGTCAGCTCAACATGATAAAAAGTGACAAAAATATGCACCAACCAGGGGCAGTTGTCAGCACTTCTGTCCCAGCATGAAAATAATCGTAAGAAGGAAGGAAGGAAACCGCACGCAGGTAGTCAATTCGCTACGGTCGAATTGGCTCCGGAGATTTTTGAATAATTTTACCAGTCATAACATGACTGGTGTGTGTGACATGCCAGTAATGTGACATGCCCAGGGTGTCCTGTAAAGGTCCAGACAAAATGTGCTCGTCGGCTTCCTTGGGTCGTGCTGATCAAAAAAGGTAGACATCATTTTTTTCCTGCGGGACTTGGTACCTATTCGAGATTTCGAGCTTTGTTCGTTGTGAATACACTGCTAAAATATGTTGTGGTTTTACGTCTCTAATGCCCAGTTCTTCTAATACTGATCAGATTGGAAATTATCTCAGATCAGATTTTGATGGCAGATCAAATCATCTGAAATCATTTCCAATCTCACCAGTTTTAGAAGAACTGGGCATTAGAGACGTAAAACTACAACATATTTTAGCAGTGTAACAACGAACAAAGCTCGAAATCTCGAATACCAAGTCCCGCAGGAAAAAAATGATGTCTACCTTTTTTGATCAGCACGACCCAAGGAAGCCGACGAGCACATTTTGTCTGGACCTTTACAGGACACCCTGTATGTAATTGCTCAGATGCGTCTCCTTTGTTTATTTTTTTTTTCTTTTTTTTTTTTTCTTTCTTTTTCTTTTACTTTTTTTTTTTTTTTTTTTGAACGGCGGGATAGGACTTCAAAGAGATCTGTATTTGAGCAGCAGAAATGGCCCCAAAATACTCGTATAAACAACCCATGCGCAAATAGAATTTCCATGTGAACAAGTGTACGAATAGACCACAATTATTTTGACAGGCCTCATTGTGCGAATCGCCTTCCAGATCCATTTTTGTAATTCGCGACCCCTCCCTTGAGACCTTGTCTGGTATAGCAGGTTGTCCGGAAGAGTTCCTTTCTTTCGGATTGTAGTGCGTGGGATGCACTTTTCCTTTATTCTTTCTTTCCCTTCTTTTTTCCTGAGTGACTGATACGTGTGGACCAAAATCAATAATGAAGCGTGCCAGACTGATATGGGAAACACAAGACGCGATGGCACAACTCATATGAAATTAGGGCATATGGCGGTCTTTGTCAAAGGAAAAGGAAATTTCAAAATTGAAAATGATAATAAAATCGGCGACCGCATTGCCTCTTCTAAAAAATCACCCTTACTTTCATGGCTTGAGACATGACATTTACATTTTCAAAGAAATTGGAAGACAAACGTTTGAGTGTGTGAAGTGGGCTGCTCGGATTGGTGGACTCCGAAATCAAAACAATGGATCCGAAAAACTCTCAATGCGACTCGGACATTTTTCCCTTTTCTCTGACCCGTCTACCTTGACCGCAAAATGGAATCCTTGCAGGGAGGTATGAGGTTATCCTCCCAACTGAACGGAATCCAAATTTGGTATTGTGGACCTCAAATAACAATCATATATTGGTCCTTTTTTCGTTCACTTAGGACCCCTCCAGTTCTCCCGAAAAATTGGATTTTTTGGGGGATGTGAAGTTCGTCCTCCGACTGAATGGAATCCACGTTTGGAAAAATGGATCCTAGTGTCCATTCGCATGGGCCCATATTCTCCTTTTGGTGGCCATTCTTCCCCATATCGATTTCGTTCACAGAGAAAAATGAGTTTTTATGGCAACACAAAAATGAGTTCTTCTTAGCAAATTTCGATTTCGTTAACAGAAATGATTTTTGTGTTGCCACAACAAATCATTGTTCTGTGTTTACTTGTGTGGACTTCACACCATCCAAACAGGGCCCCACTTGCAGGGAACTGGAGTCGTCCAAAGAAACTGAAAGAAGTCCAGTGAGTGCACTGAGAGTATTTTAGATTCCATTATTTCAAATTTGGTTTCCGTTCAGCCTCGCGACCAATTTCACGCACCCAAAGAGGAGCCGAATTTGAGGGCAAACTCGTCCAATGAAAAAGAAAAAAGGTCCAATGAGTCCATTGAAAGCTCTTAGGGGTTAATTCTCCAAAATTGGAGATGAATTGGAACACCTGGTTCGGAATTGGGAACTCAGAATCGGAATCGAAATCAGAACGGATCTTCTCAGAATTCCGAAAATTCGGAATTCCAAAAAAGTCAGAATTTTGCGTGAATTCCAAAAGTCGGAATTTTGCGTAAATTTCGGAATTCGAAAAATCTGAATTCTGCCGAAACTTTTGGAAGTGTGAAAAGTTGGCATTTTCCTGGTGTTCGAAGGTCCGGTAGGGTGGTTCTCCAAAATTGGAGATGAATCGGAACACCTGGTTCGGAATTGGGAACTCGGAATCGAAATCAGAACGGAATCGTAACGGAACTTCTCAGAATTCCGAAAATTCGGAATTCCAAAAGTCGGAATTTTGCATGAATTCCAAAAAAGTCGGAATTTTGCATAAATTTCGGAATCCGAAAAATCTGAATTCTGCCGAAACTTTCGGACGTGTGAAAAGTTGGCATTTTCCTGGCGTTCGAAAGTCCGGAAGGGTGGAATTGTTCCAAAAAGCGGATTTTTCCAAGATCTCCATTTTCTGAAAGGTCGGAAGGGCCTTTTGACACAATTGCAACACCAAAAAAACAAAGAAAGTGCCAATCGAGATTCCGGCAAGAAATTCCGATCGCAGTTCCAAAACCGATTGTTGTTTCGATTCCTAAAAAAACTTTCGATTCCGTTCTGACCGGATTCCGACCCCCTCAAATCTCGAATTCCGCTCAGCCCTATCCAAAATTTGCATTCCCTTTATACTGGGGTAAACTTCACAACACCAAAAAAAGACCCAATCAAGAGCAGTCCAAAGAAGAAGAAAAAAGGTCCAATAGACCATTTTGTGTTTTTGGTGTCCATTGTTTGGATTACAGGGTCCATTCAATTGAGGGGCCAACTTGACACACCCCCAAATCTCGATCAATCTCTGCTTGCCACCTTTTCACCCTTGGTGCACAAAATGCATACCCTTCATCTCTGCACGCCCTGCATAAAAAGTGTCAAGCTTTTATGGCTAGACCTTCTTTCCTGGTATCTGAATTCAAAAATAAAGTGAAAAAAACAACCACAACAAAGAACAGCCGACTTCCATATGAGAACGACTGGTTATCGTTGTTGCCAGAACGAGTGAGTCCAACGGGAATTTATTCGTTCTCCGACAATGATGTGTCGTCTCAGAGAACCAAAAGGTTAAAAGGTGACCCACCACAATGCAGTGAGGATGAGACAAATATTATTGCCAACTCACTTGACACAAGTTCTTTAATTTAGACGAAAAATCTCACTTGTTTGCTGTGTTTGCATGTCACAGGCTGTGCAGGCAGACCAAAATGGGCCAAAGGAGAGAGTAGGGAGAGGATGGCAGGAATCACGCTGCATGCTTTTTGTGTCTTTAAATAAAAGTGTTTGTCGAAAACAGTGGTTGTTGAGAAAATACGAGGCAAAGTCAGCGTGATATTTGGAAGTTCAGCATCGGCAGAGAGAGAAGAATTGATCTATCATTCGGATGCAAAATGTGCCCTTGCCTTATGCTGTGCAGCCATCACTCTCGTCAGGTGGTGGATCTCATCTCATCTCATTGACTTCTTTCTCTTCCGATTAGATGTTCAAACATTACAATCCAAAGAACAATAAGACAATTATTGTCTTATGCAGAGTCATAGCACAAAAACTCGCTCCACTCTGCAGTTGACAAAATAGAGCCAAATATAGCCGGATGCACCAGTCCCAATGCACATGCCTGTCAAAGAGTTTTATGACTTGTCGATACGTTCTTGCTGCTTTTGATAATTCAGCCACGAAGAGATCGATGTAAATATGCAGCAATTGTGTTGACTTCAGGATTTGCAATCCAAAGGCTTACGTAAGGTTGTATCAGAATTAATGGAAGTTGGCTCATTGTCTTGGTATTCAGCATGCGATTTTGGCAAATATTGGTTTGCTTAAATACATACATCTATGGTGGACATTTGTGCCAAAGGACAACTTTATCAGCCTTCTGATACTTAGTACAGGGAGGCTTGAATTCAGTGTGTTTTGTGCTCTGAAGAAAAAGCAAGGATTTTTCAAAGATGGAAAAACAATTCAAACAATTCAGTGCCATAGATCTCGAAGATTATGCAACTCAAAATCCTGCCATTTTGGAGGCAGTATATGGTGGCCAGTGTCGCTCATTTCCCACTGGTGTTTGAATAATTCAACAATTTTCCTGTGTTACAGGGTGGTTCAAAAATGATCCTCAATCACAAGCTAAAAGTCAGGTTGTGAACGAGCGAAAAATGCGTGGTGCACAGAGGCAGTGGAAGATGACGACAGAACAACTGCAGCTGATTCAGCCCCAAACATCCTTCTGTCTGCTGGCTTGATCTGAAGCATTCTCGGTTGAAAGGATTTTTCTAAATTCTGTACCAGAATGGCTCAGTCGGGTCACAGAATCAATGAAAAAAGACTCCAATGAAAATATTGCCATCATAAAATACAGAAATTTTGGGATACCCTGCAGAAGAGAAAGATGGTTCTCACAAGACATTCACAGGGACACCTGACCTCGGCTTGTACAACTCTCGCCTTCTTACAAAATTCAAATGGGCAATGTCAGGACTGCAATTTTCCTCTGTCCGGCCCTGGCCAAAAGCACAAACTCAGAGGCAAAAAGAGCCCACTTTGGAACAACGTGGAACATCTGATAGTTGCATGAGAAGGGTGGAAATTTGCATCGATGTCAAGGAAGAATGCCTCCAGTGATTTTAGGAGGTGAAATTGATTAAAGTTGTACCTAAGGCATTTGAGGATGCAACTTCCATTAAATCTGGTACAGCCCACGTAACAGCAAGTCATTATCATTGAACCACCAAACCTATAACTGGTATCCAGCAGTGTTCATTAGAGCACTCGATAGAATGCAGCATCAGATCACCTCCACTCAGCAAAACAACAGACGCTCTGCAGCAGCCAGTGCTGGGAATACCACTGCTTGCAGCATAACAAATCATTCATTACATGTTCCAACTTTTTTCAATTCCGTTCTGTTACGCATTATCATTTGCCCCAAGCTCTATGGTCTTTTACGCCTGCTGAAGAGTGGAAGAGGTGAGTCAGCCTGGTGGTTTGCTCCGAACAGGACCACCTGATGAGATTGGACAATCAATCTTCCATTGAAGTTTTTCATTTTTCAGTTTCTACCTCACCCGACCCCCACCAGCTGCAGCTCACGATTGAGTGAGAAGACACGTACAGATGCCCACTCTTCACGGTCGCAGACGCCAAATGTCCCTGCTGCTTGCTTCATCTGGTGTCGTGAATTTTTTAAACTACTATCAAATTAACACCAACATTGCAGCCTTCCCACCAACACACCTGAGAACCTGCAGATGATTTCAGTTCAGTTCAGATCAGATCAGATCCCTCAGATTGACATCATTGGGCAAAACGCCATCAAAAGCAAGATTAATACGTAAATGATGACGATATTAATATGAAAACAAGAGTCAAAGTAGGGAGGAAGGGAGCAAAGAGAGCGGGAGGGAGGGGAAAGAGAGAGGGAGAGTTCACAAATCAAGGCAGCAACATTGGGAGGAACTTTTGCGACACCCTGTGAATGAAGTTTTTTGGATAATTCCAAATTTGGTTAAAAATTCTATTCCATGAAAATTCCATTAGAAATAAAACTTCCAGACATTCTCAATTATTGAACAAAGACCAAATTCCAGAGTTGACATCAAGACAGTAAGCACACGTGTGTCGTGTGACCAGAAAGGAGGCTTCGTGGTAAAGGGGACACATGGTGTGACCCAAGCATAACCACATCTGGGGTTTGGAATACACCTCCCCAAATATGGCCTCTGACAACATAAAAGACAACCAACCCCCTTCCAACAAAGTTTCGTCAGTAGATTCCCAACTGCCATCCTTTCTTCATTCATCTGTTGACCCACACACAAAATTTCACAAAAACCCCAATACACATGTCGTCTTGAAAGCATCTGACACAGAAGCAATTTCAGTCTATCTATGTATCCCGGAATTCATTTGTCATCGCTTCAGTCTTTTCTTTTTTGTGAATGTCCAGCGAAAATGAAATGAAAATGAAATGCCAATGCCAAGGAAGAAGAAAAGCCAGCCCACCACAGCCAGGCAGAAACGAACGGAGAGGTAGAGGGATATCTTGCAGCACCACAAAAAAAATATGTGCTGGCTGGTCGTAAATTACTGGGAACAACTCTATGGATATGTTTTTGTCCATTTAAATAAACCTTGTTCAATGACAAAATTTGCTCCGACCCCCTATTTCAGAGATATGCTTCCCCAAAGTTCCCAAAGTGAGCCCTTTTGGGTGTATGTTGGGTTCATTTTATTAGTTGTAGGCTTCTGATTTTTTTAGAGAATGTGCTCCCCTAAGCAATCTGAAGAGAAACTATTCAGTGATTAATGTGCTCCGACTCCCCATTTCGGAGATGTGACCAACCAAAAAATAAAAATCCTAAGAGACGCCCCTTTTGGGGGGTCATACATGTGTTGCAGAGTACTAACTTTTGGAAACCTGGTTTCCCAAGACAAAGAAAGTCCAGAGAAAATTTTATGAATAAATTCCTTTCGAAGCCACATTTTTGAGATATGGCTAGAGCACTCCGAAAATGGTGAAAAGGAATTGTCACAGCCAAAACGAAATCACATTTCAACCATCTTTTGTGATTTCTTTATCATTTCAGTCAATTGAAAGGCAATTCCAGCAATTGTGAATGGGCTATTTTCCACGAAATGTTAAAATTTCCACGAAATTCGTTGATTTCCACGAAATATCTCCTTTTTTCACGAGATACATGCGAAAACGTCATGTTTTCCCTTTTTTAATTAAGCGGCAAGCATAGTGCACAAAAACACTTGAAAAATAAAGTTTTCTTTTGCCTTTTCTCAGTCTCTTCTTCAGGTTATTTACATCATTTTTTCCAATGTATTGTTCCTGCAAAATCCAAAGCAATCACATTGTAAAAATGACTGGAAATGCTTTTTGACAGGTTCCAGCCTCTTTATTCCACCGCCAAATAACGAATTTTTTAGACTTTTTGAGCGAAATTTTCCATTAATTATCACCATTTTCAACGTGCTCTAGATATGGCTCACTACATTTCCCCAAATTAGCTGATAAATTAATAAATTTTTGTGACTTTGGGAAGCCATATACCCCAAAAACCGGGATTGGGCAGAGGATTTTTAACGAAATCTTCTCTCGTCATTTAACCTTGGATGACAAGTTCAAAGATGAGAATTGGGCGACATAAATTAACCCCCACATCGACACTGCAGGGATGGGTAAATTGGAAATTGGACACGTATTATACGTGACGTATTATACTCACGTATAATACGCGTATAAAACGTATAAAACCAAAAAAGGCATGTGGCACATAGTTTTTCCGTTATTTTGAGCACATCTCAATGCAAGTGAGCAAGCGGGCCTAAATTAAAAGAGAAAAGAGCAGCAACAGGATAAGTCTTTTTTTTTCCATTGCAAAAAGAACACAGGCAGGTAGCTAGATAGATACGGGTACCCAGCAAATGTTGACAATAATTTTATTGTTAGGCAGGTCTGACTATTGCTGCTGCCTTTTCCATGCGAAACAACTGATGTGCAGAAACAACTCCTTTTTGCCATTGGAATGGTGTCATTTTGTGATCATTGTTTTGTCTGCAAATATCCACAAGATCACAAAAGAGCACTGGCCAACAAACAAATTCCTGCACGAAATTAGTTGGGTCTGAATCTAAAAAAAAAAAAATCATATTTCCTTTTGAATATTTTTAATTGTATTGAATATGTGTTAATTGATTAGGCCCAGGCATCAATTATTGTTGTTGGTACCTACTTGATGGGAGCCAAAAAATTTGAGAACTGGTTTTCGCCAACATTTGATCAGACAGAGGGTCAAGGCACAATGTGCTTTTCATTGTTTGCATTGGGAGCTCAGTACAGTTTTTGGCATATTCAACATCCTCTCCTAAGATTTTCGAAATTTTTTTCCTTTGAGCAGCAGTAGGTACCTGCCTTAAGTAAGGAACATGCTTTTGAGAAAAGGATAACAGAAGTAATTAAGTGGCATCTTTTTCAAGATAAAAAAAATGTTGGGAAGACTGGAAAGGAAAAATTGCGTCTCCAAAAACATTTGTGAAATAAGAGTAACCCCAGAGGAAGAGTAGTTTGGGGCATAGCAGGACAGAAAGAAGTGAAGGTCACGTTATTTTTTCCATTTTTGAATGAGTTTAATTTTGCACATGGTGTCTTGGATTTACTAAAACATTGCTACATCTCATTTGGGCATAAACAGCACCATTTCTCACGAAACAAATCTAATCCACTCGTGCTCAACATTCCTGTGGATACCTTGAACTTGGAAATACCTTGAACTTGGAAACTTCAAGAATTGTACCTTGAATCTGTTTGTAAATTGAAGGAGCAAGTAGTTTAGTTAAGGAAATAAATTGAAGTGTTTTAACTTGTGGCATGGGTGAACCATGACACATCCCATCTTCCCACTGACTGTATTCATTTTGTACCGATATTAGGACCAATATGAGCCATTTGAAAACTTATTCAAAGTGCAGACAAAGCAATTCCCAGCATTGCTGATCAGTTGGGCTTAACCCCATAGTGGCTTTATACTGACATAGGCCTACCTAACAATGATCATCATGCGATGGCTATCCTCCTTTATTTGCTTTTAAGCCAGGAAAAAATTAAGCCCTCTACAGAGGGAAAATGTGAAAACATCCAGTCAACGAAAAGAAAATTCAGGTATTATACATTAACGTACTTAAAACCCATATTTACTTTCGCCCGGATTGTACTGGCCATGTTTTTTAACCCATAAATTGATTGGGCAATTGCCAATCAAATTTGAGTTTAGAAATTAAAGAAGTTTAAACGAATAGGGTCAAGATACAATACCTGTAC
Source organism: Sinentomon sp. SZTP_YWyxl (assembly GCA_030068105.1). Classification (NCBI taxonomy): domain Eukaryota; kingdom Metazoa; phylum Arthropoda; class Protura; order Sinentomata; family Sinentomidae; genus Sinentomon; species Sinentomon sp. SZTP_YWyxl. Next base: position 10,923 of record JASGXE010008939.1, read on the forward strand.
ATGAACATGTCGACATTTATGCCAGGTGATGTTAAGTTGATTCGTTCATGTTGTGTGAAATAATGGGACTGAATTTTCTTTTCGTTGACTGGATGTTTTCACATTTTCCCTCTGTAGAGGGCTTAATTTTTTCCTGGCTTAAAAGCAAATAAAGGAGGATAGCCATCGCATGATGATCATTGTTAGGTAGGCCTATGTCAGATAAAGCCACTATGGGGTTAAGCCCAACTGATCAGCAATGCTGGGAATTGCTTTGTCTGCATTTGAATAAGTTTTCAAATGGCTCATATTGGTCCTAATATCGGTACAAAATGAATACATCAGGGGAAGATGGGATGTTCATGGTTCACCCATGCCACAAGTTAAAACACTTCAATTTATTTCCTTAACTAAACTACTTGCTCCTTCAATTTACAAACAGATTCAAGGTACAATTCTTGAAGTTTCCAAGTTCAAGGTATTTCCAAGTTCAAGGTATCCACAGGAATGTTGAGCACGAGTGGATTAGATTTGTTTCGTGAGAAATGGTGCTGTTTATGCCCAAATGAGATGTAGCAATGTTTTAGTAAATCCAAGACACCATGTGCAAAATTAAACTCATTCAAAAATGGAAAAAATAACGTGACCTTCACTTCTTTCTGTCCTGCTATGCCCCAAACTATCTTCCCTGGGGTTACTCTTATTTCACAAATGTTTTGGAGAGCAATTTTTCCTTTCCAGTCTTCCCAACATTTTTTTTATCTTGAAAAAGATGCCACTTAACTACTTCTGTTATCCTTTTCTCAAAAGCATGTTCCTTACTTAAGGCAGGTACCTACTGCTGCTCAAAGGTAAAAGATTTTGTAAATCTTAGGAGAGGATGTTGAATATGCCAAAAACTGTACTGAGCTCCCAATGCAAACAATGAAAAGCACATTGCCTTGACCCTCTGTCTGGATCAAATGTTGGCGAAAACCAGTTCTCAAATTTTTTGCTCCCAACAAGTAGGTACCAACAACAATAATTGATGCCTAGGCCTAATCAATTAACACATATTCAATACAATTAGAAATATTCAAAAGGAAATATAATTTTTTTTAGATTCAGACCCAACTAATTTCGTGCAGGAATTTGTTTGTTGGCCAGTGCTCTTTTGTGATCTTGTGGATATTTGCAGACAAAACAATGATCACAAAATGACGCCATTCCAATGGCAAAAAGGAGTTGTTTTGCACATCAGTTGTTTCGCATGGAAAAGGCAGCAGCAATAGTCAGACCTGCCTAACAAAAATTATTGTCAACATTTGCTGGGTACCCGTATCTATCTAGCTACCTGCCTGTGTTCTTTTTGCAATGGATAAAAAAAAAGACTTGTCCTGTTGCTGCTCTTTTCTCTTTTAATTTAGGCCCGCTTGCTCACTTGCATTGAGATGTGCTCAAAATAACGAGAAAAACTACGTGCCACATGCCTTTTTTGGTTTTATACGTTTTTACGCGTATTATACGTGAGTATAATACGTCACGTATAATACGTGTCCAATTTCCAATTTACCCATCCCTGCAGTGTCGATGTGGGGGTTAATTTATGTCGCCCAATTCTCATCTTTGAACTTGTCATCCAAGGTTAAATGACGAGAGAAGATTTCGTTAAAAATCCTCTGCAATCCCGGTTTTGGGGATATATGGCTTCCCAAAGTCACAAAAATTTATTAATTTATCAGCTAATTTGGGGAAATGTAGTGAGCCATATCTAGAGCACGTTGAAAATGGTGATAATTAATGGAAAATTTCGCTCAAAAGTCTAAAAAATTCGTTATTTGGCGGTGGAAATAAAGAGGCTGGAACCTGTCAAAAAGCATTTCCAGTCATTTTTACAATGTGATTGCTTTGGATTTTGCAGGAACAATACATTGGAAAAATGATGTAAATAACCTGAAGAAGAGACTGAGAAAAGAGCAAAAGAAAACTTTATTTTTCAAGTGTTTTTGTGCACTATGCTTGCCGCTTAATTAAAAAAGGGAAAACATGACGTTTTCGCATGTATCTCGTGAAAAAAGGAGATATTTCGTGGAAATCAACGAATTTCGTGGAAATTTTAACATTTCGTGGAAAATAGCCCATTCACAATTGCTGGAATTGCCTTTCAATTGACTGAATGATAAAGAAATCACAAAAGATGGTTGAATGTGATTTCGTTTTGGCTGTGACAATTCCTTTTCACCATTTTGGAGTGCTCTAGCCATATCTCAAAAATTGGCTTCGAAAGGAATTTATTCATAAAATTTTCTCTGGACTTTCTTTGTCTTGGGAAACCAGGTTTTCCAAAAGTTAGTACTCTGCAACCATGTATGACCCCCCAAAAGGGGCGTCTCTTAGGATTTTTATTTTTTGGTTGGTCACATCTCCGAAATGGGGAGTCGGAGCACATTAATCACTGAATAGTTTCTCTTCAGATTGCTTAGGGGAGCACATTCTCTAAAAAAATCAGAAGCCTACAACTAATAAAATGAACCCAACATACACCCAAAAGGGCTCACTTTGGGAACTTTGGGGAAGCATATCTCTGAAATAGGGGGTCGGAGCAAATTTTGTCATTGAACAAGGTTTATTCAATTGGACAAAAACATATCCATAGAGTTGTTCCCAGTAATTTACGACCAGCCAGCACATATTTTGTTTGTGGGTGCTGCAAGATATCCCTCTACCTCTCCGTTCGTTTCTGCCTGGCTGTGGTGGGCTGGCTTTTCTTCTTCCTTGGCATTGGCATTTCATTTTCATTTCATTTTCGCTGGACATTCACAAAAAAGAAAAGACTGAAGCGATGACAAATGAATTCCGGGATACATAGATAGACTGAAATTGCTTCTGTGTCAGATGCTTTCAAGACGACATGTGTATTGGGGTTTTTGTGAAATTTTGTGTGTGGGTCAACAGATGAATGAAGAAAGGATGGCAGTTGGGAATCTACTGACGAAACTTTGTTGGAAGGGGGTTGGTTGTCTTTTATGTTGTCAGAGGCCATATTTGGGGAGGTGTATTCCAAACCCCAGATGTGGTTATGCTTGGGTCACACCATGTGTCCCCTTTACCACGAAGCCTCCTTTCTGGTCACACGACACACGTGTGCTTACTGTCTTGATGTCAACTCTGGAATTTGGTCTTTGTTCAATAATTGAGAATGTCTGGAAGTTTTATTCTAATGGAATTTTCATGGAATAGAATTTTTAACCAAATTTGGAATTATCCAAAAAACTTCATTCACAGGGTGTCGCAAAAGTTCCTCCCAATGTTGCTGCCTTGATTTGTGAACTCTCCCTCTCTCTTTCCCCTCCCTCCCGCTCTCTTGCTCCCTTCCTCCCTACTTTGACTCTGTGTTTCATATTAATATCGTCATCATTTACGTATTAATCTTGCTTTTGATGGCGTTTTGCCCAATGATGTCAATCTGAGGGATCTGATCTGATCTGAACTGAACTAAAATCATCTGCAGGTTCTCAGGTGTGTTGGTGGGAAGGCTGCAATGTTGGTGTTAATTTGATAGTAGTTTAAAAAATTCACGACACCAGATGAAGCAAGCAGCAGGGACATTTGGCGTCTGCGACCGTGAAGAGTGGGCATCTGTACGTGTCTTCTCACTCAATCGTGAGCTGCAGCTGGTGGGGGTCGGGTGAGGTAGAAACTGAAAAATGAAAACTTCAATGGAAGATTGATTGTCCAATCTCATCAGGTGGTCCTGTTCGGAGCAAACCACCAGGCTGACTCACCTCTTCCACTCTTCAGCAGGCGTAAAAGACCATAGAGCTTGGGGCAAATGATAATGCGTAACAGAACGGAATTGAAAAAAGTTGGAACATGTAATGAATGATTTGTTATGCTGCAAGCAGTGGTATTCCCAGCACTGGCTGCTGCAGAGCGTCTGTTGTTTTGCTGAGTGGAGGTGATCTGATGCTGCATTCTATCGAGTGCTCTAATGAACACTGCTGGATACCAGTTATAGGTTTGGTGGTTCAATGATAATGACTTGCTGTTACGTGGGCTGTACCAGATTTAATGGAAGTTGCATCCTCAAATGCCTTAGGTACAACTTTAATCAATTTCACCTCCTAAAATCACTGGAGGCATTCTTCCTTGACATCGATGCAAATTTCCACCCTTCTCATGCAACTATCAGATGTTCCACGTTGTTCCAAAGTGGGCTCTTTTTGCCTCTGAGTTTGTGCTTTTGGCCAGGGCCGGACAGAGGAAAATTGCAGTCCTGACATTGCCCATTTGAATTTTGTAAGAAGGCGAGAGTTGTACAAGCCGAGGTCAGGTGTCCCTGTGAATGTCTTGTGAGAACCATCTTTCTCTTCTGCAGGGTATCCCAAAATTTCTGTATTTTATGATGGCAATATTTTCATTGGAGTCTTTTTTCATTGATTCTGTGACCCGACTGAGCCATTCTGGTACAGAATTTAGAAAAATCCTTTCAACCGAGA
>JASGXE010008940.1:0-16524 GCA_030068105.1 Sinentomon sp. SZTP_YWyxl
AATAAAAATTGCATGCACTGTGAAACTTTTTCCGGTTAGTTTACAGAGTTCAGCATGTCGGTAGAGGTACGTTGTTTTTGCAATGCCTCACGGTTGAGCCGACTGCACTTGCTCTTGGCGATGTGTCCATCTGGCGGGGACAAGGTTAACGACCTGGCTCAAGCTGGTTTGCCACTGGTCCCTTTCCTGCAATGCATCTTCTTGGGAAGGTTGCCCAGGATTTTGAGGAGGCTGATCGAGCTGTTAAGCAGGTGAGGACCCTCGTATACGCAAAAAACAGCATGCAAATTTATCTTCGCAAACTGGCAAGCCGCCGAATGCAAGGCAACATTTCATCTCTCCCAGCTGTATGCAGGACCATGCGTGACAATGCCCGCAAACAATCAATCTCGTCGCATCTGGAAACAAGGCCAATCGATGCAAATTTTAAGCACTTTCGGCTCTATGCAAGGCAAAGGTGACCTGAGAACGCCTGCGAATCATGATAAAAAACAGGACAGGGTGTCCGCAAAGAGCAGTAGACTATGCTTTTGTATGTGACATACAGCACGTCTTGAAATCTGTGAAGTATTAACGATGCTTACCACAGTTGTTTTCATCTGACAAGTCCCAGCAGTCTAGTACTCCATCGCATATTTTTCTCGTCTGAAACTGAGACTTCAGGAAGTCGGCACAAGTACAGTTGTGTTCATCAGAGTTGTCGTTGCAGTCTTTTATCTGGTTACACTTTCCAAAGCTTGACACGCATTCGCCACTCTTGCACCGAAATTGTGATTCGTTCGGACATTCTGCAAGAAAAGAATAGTTCGGTGACATTAAAAGTCAAAGCGTTGGTTTTTCAGCCCCCGAGATAGTTGGCATTTTCTTTGCTTGCCAAGGAACAAGATATTCAAGACCTCCATATCCCAGTGCTTGCCATCCTTAGCGTAGTTGGGCCAGTTCGGTAATCCTGACAAAAACAGCGAATTTTACCGAAAGTCGCAAGAAATGTTGTTCCGAGCGTTTTGAAGTACCTGGCTTGCTTAAATTTCGCTTAAGAATGTTGGAACAAGTTGCTCTGCCGTTCGCTTCGTGTTGCTCCTGCCGTTCGCTTCGTCGAGTTGTCGCTTGCCATTCAGATCAGGTGTTTTTCTCTAAGCCGGCCGAACACGTCATAACTTCCAATCATGTCGAAACGTCAAAAAGCCAGTTCCGGAGCCTACTGCCTTTCAAATTGCAGTTTTGGAGGCAAATACTGTCCCGAAGGCGGTAGTATGGTGAAGTGCTGTGGGCTAAAGTGTCCCAAGAAGTGGTACCACTTGAATTGCGTGTCGTCGCCTCCACTTAACGACGATGACGACTGGTGCTGTCCTGTTTGCCTGGTGAATTCGGGCAATAATCTTGGATCGCCAACATCCCTTGCACCATCCTCCTTTGACTGTAGCCCTCCGAGCTCCAGCGACAATAACAATTCATCCGATCCTTCAGAAGCATTAGCAGCAGTTCTCCTCCAAGTTGATAAAATTCGAAAAGACATTGACGACATTAAGACTGAACTTGCGTCCCACATAAACCTGTGCAGTTCAAACTTTTTGGACGTGAGTGCGAGATTGGAATCTTACGCCACACAAGTTTCCAATGTAACGGCTTTTGTCGGTGAATTACGAATTAGTCCTCAAAACCACGCTGCCAGTGGCCAAGCCAGAAGTTCTTTGGAGAACACAATTCCCGAAACACCGCAAGTTTCCGCTGCTGACGGGCTTGAAGTTTTTCACGAGCAGTGCATAAACAGCCAGCTGCCTGTTTCAGACACTAACCGTCAAGTTCTGACCGGCCCTTCGCCATCGGCCGTGCAGTTTCTCCATGGCAAAAGTGCTTCAGCTGTGCAAGCCCTATTGGACCTTACATTTCCGGACTCCTTTGTCCCTTTCAAGTCGCCGATTTATGCAGGCAGTTTGGACGCCAGCAATCTGGTCATTGGTGACTCCATTACACGTCGTGTCTCCAAAGGTAGTTGTTCACGCCTTGACGACTGCCTCACACTAACTTTTCCTGGAGCAACGGTTAAGGACATTGGTGAATTCATTTCACGTTCAGATCTTCTGTGTCGTGGCTTTAAGACTGTTACCATACACATTGGTTCCAATGACTTATCGCAGCGCTGCAAGCCCTCTGTTCTAGCCTCTCGATACGAGGCTTTAATTCGCGCAATGAAGGCTAAGATGGCTACGAGTCAAGTGACACTTGGCTTTTCTGCTGTTCTTCAACGTCACGACGTGCCAAACTCTGTCACTTTCCAATCAAATCGCCTTCTTTCCATGCTCTGTCAAGAGCATGACATTCACTTTGTGGACTCGAATCTCCAGTTCAATAAAGGATGGTGGGCAAAGGACAAAATCCACTTGAACTGGAAGGGAATCATGACCTTCGCCGAAATCATCAGCGGGTTCGTCGACAGCATGCAGCAGAACACCCGTGACCGCCGCAGCGATGGATACCCGACTTCGGATTCTAATGTCGGTAACCTTTTCAATTCTTTTTTAATACAGTGCCTGTCCAATTTTGCTACCATGGAAAGAGCGAGAGTCTGGCCGCACTCTATGAACATTTAAGGACAATTGGATTTCGACCACATTGCTTTTTATTCCACCTTTTTGCTTTCTTTGAACGCTGTTGCTTTTTGCCCTCTTTTTTGATACGTCATCCCCATGTGATCAATAGTTCTATCAGTTACGAGTATGTCTCGCTCTACCTGTCCTCCTACTTGTTTAGTTGGGTGCTCACATTCCTGATATTCATTTCAGAAACTTCCTGGTGTACTCTTGCTCACCTGAGTCCACGCCCTAATCGAGGTGAAATGCTGCCACTCCATTTTAACACTTCGCCGCCTTTTGAACTGGCATCAAAATTTTCAACTTCCACACACTGCTTTCTGAAAACACTTGTCGATGTGCAGCCTTTGGTCCACTGTCCAACAAGCTATTATTCTATTTTGTCAGGAGCGCTGCCAGACATCGGTGAGGTGCCATTATGTGGGCTAGAAATGCTCCCATCAGACGTGAATAACCCTCACCATGATGCTGTAATTTCCCTTCGCAGATATGACAACCAAAATCGCGAATCCCAACTTCGCGATTTTAACACATCCTGCTTGCCCCATTTTGGTAACAGCTCTGTTGGTCAAAGTTTTCCAGATATGCCTGATACCTCAACAATTGAACTTGGAGAGGAATTGGAAGTGCCCGTCACTTGTGATCAAAGAGTCATAAGCAACATTGTTGCGGAAATCCAATCCTTGGGTCCAACTTCGACTTTTATCCCATTTCCTCCTGAAAAAACTGGTGACTTTGTAAAATCGGCGGAAGGCCCATATCCCAGTATAAACTGTGCCATTCTGAACTGTCGTTCCCTTTTGAATTTAGATAAGCGTGTCGAATTACTTCACCTAATTGTCAATCATAAAATTAATGTTCTTGCTCTGAGTGAAACTTGGTTGAGGCCCGACGTGAGCGACGCTGAAATCTTCCCCAGTTTTTTCAGATTATTTAGATGCGATAGATTCGGATCCAGGCGTGGCGGCGGAGTTTTATTGGCCATTCATGAGAGTATCTTGTGTTATAGTGCTGAATCCTATTTGGATACAAACAGCACTTTGGAGATTGCCTGGTGCACTATCAAGTTGCGGCCAAACTTTGAGCTCTTTTTGGCAGGTGTCTACTTGCCACCTAATTTGCCAGCGGAAGATCGGTCTCTAAATGATCTTTACGATTCTATCAGTGCACACGTCCTCCTTGGCCATAGGATCCTTGTTTGTGGAGATGTTAATGCTCCAAATTTTTTCGCTTCAAATCTCAATGAATCTTGGGATCACAATTCAGAACGTGTGCCGTTTAATAACAATGACAAATGCTTGGAGGAAATCCTTAACACTTTCAATCTTGATCAAATTGTGACGAAGCCCACACGTATCACCCCTTTTTCAAATTCGATTTTAGATGTTGCCCTGGTGAATTTCGAATGGCCATCCCGCCTGGTTAATATTGTCCCGGGTATTTCTGATCACGAAATGGTCACCATATTCTTCCCAACCACTGATCATATTGTGATTCCCAGTAAAATTACAAAGGTTTTTACGGATTATTCAGCTGTTGACTGGCCGCTCGTAAACAGAACTTTGCTCACAAATCCCCTATTTACCCAATTAATAATGAAAGATAGAACTGTAAATGAAAATTGGCTTTCAATCAAAAATACCCTCTTGGCCTTCATGAAATCCATTCCAGTCCGTAAAACTAAAATCAGCACCAAATACCCCTGGGCGAATTTTAAATTAGGTAAACTTTATCAAAAGAAAAGACGCGCCCATTCAAAATTTAAGCGCACTGGCCTGGCATCTGATTGCGATAGATATCACATCCTCAGAGTCCAATGTTCCGACTTGAACTCGACCCTTTTTCACACCTTCATAAACGGAGCTTTGGAAGATAATCATTGCCGGAAATTCTGGAAATACCTCAACTCCCTTAAAATGTGTAGCGAAATCCCACCCTTAACTGCCACTGACGGAAGTGTCTCAATCGAAGCATGCGAAATTGCTGAACTCTTAAACTCTTATTTTTCAAGTGTTTTCGAGTCATGCGATAATAACATTCCCCCTCTAATTGATACCAATGAACCCATTTGTCCTCCTCCTAAAATCAGTGTAGCTGGTGTGAAGAAACTTCTCCTAAAGATTAATCCCAAAAAATCTTCGGGTCCTGATGGTCTACCAGGACGTCTTTTGAAAGAGCTTGCTCCGTCCTTGAGTTATATCCTTACACTGCTATTCTCACAAATTCTCAAAATTGGAAAGTTACCACTAGATTGGAAAAATGCAGTGGTCATCCCAATCAGAAAAAAAGATTTACCAGCCAATCGTCCAGACAGCTATCGCCCCATTTCGCTCACATGTATCTGTTCGAAAATTTTTGAACAAATCCTTGCCACTTTTATCCGAGAATTTCTTAATGCCAACCAAATTCTCCACCCAAATCAGTTTGGTTTTCGCCAAAAGATGTCTTGTGAGAGTCAAGTGCTCCTTTTAGTTGACGATATTGCTAGAGATTTGGACAATAACCTTCCTACCCATGCCATATTTTTGGATTTTAAAAAGGCTTTTGACCTCGTTCCTCACCAGAAACTTCTGTTGAAAATTAAAACCTTAGGTTTTCCCTCATTCATTCTAAAATTGGTAGAAAGTTTCCTGAAAAATCGCACTCAGGTAGTCTCCATAAAAAACGTCACCTCATCGGAATCTCGGGTTTCATCAGGTGTCCCTCAAGGAAGCGTTTTGGGTCCATTACTTTTTTTGATTTATATAAACGACATTTGCGAGGGCATCACGTCTAAGATCCGTCTGTTTGCAGACGATGTTGTCATCTACAGAGCGATGGCATCTCATAACGACACCGTTCTCCTGCAGTCGGACCTCAACCAAATTTCTAATTGGTGCGGCGCCTGGGGCATGCACGTCAACTCAGCTAAAACCAAAGCCATGTTTTTCTCTAAGCGCTTGAGACACCCCATTGCTATGGAAATTTATACGATCAATGATCACGCTATTGAAAATGTGAAATCCTTTAAATACCTCGGAGTTCTGATTTCCCATGATCTTTCCTGGCGCGATCATATTGCTTCCACCTGCAAAAAGGCCAAAATTACCCTTGGGTTTGTGCAGAGAAATATGCGTTATGCTTCCAGGAAAGCTAAACTCAAGGCTTATTTGTCCCTTATACTGCCTGTAGTTGAATATGCTGGAGCCGTTTGGGACCCAGCTTGTCAAGATGACATTTCCAAGCTAGAAATGATTCAAAGGAGAGCCGCGAGAATGATCACAAATTCATATGCACGTGACGTCAGTGTGTCTGATCTGCTTAAAGAACTTGGCTTGCCTACCTTGAAAAGCAGACGGAAGGAGCGCAGACTTCAACTTCTTAGCGACATAGTGACCCATTCCCTTAACTTTCGCATGTCAGATTGTTATTTCGTTAAACCATTTCAGCGCAGAACTGATAATGGGCTCGCCATTAACGCCCCGATATCCAAAAGTAACCGTTATTTCAATTCCTTTTTCCCGCGAACTATTAGAGAGTGGAATAGTCTTTCTGCAACGTCCAAAATGATTACAAAGGCTAGGGCCTCGTTTGGCGCCGCACCGATTTAGTTGTTACATTCCATTGTCCACTTGTGATTGCGTGTTTTTTGTTTGTTTGTTTTTTTTTTTTTTTTTTTTTTTTTTTTTTTTTTTTTCTGCTAAATGTGTTACCATGACCCTTTTAACCATTGACTGTTGATTTTCTTTTATGTTTGTGACCTGCTACCAAAGCCTGTTGTAGCAGTATTGTCTTCAATAATAATAATAATAATAATAACTAACTAATTCATGACTTTATCTTTCCATGACTCTATGGCAGCGGACTTGGAACTCTCAGGATTTGATTATACTGCTGAAAGTTGAAAATTTTGTTTTCTGATTGGTACTTTAAATATTCGAACCTGGCAACAACCTCATTGTCAAAGAATTTGTATTTCGCAGATCCAGGATGCATGATTTACACATTCGAACCTGAAAACCCCCTCAAACTCGAAAATTTGTATTCCAATTTTTTGTATTCCAATTTTTTTTGTATTCCCAAATCCAAATTTTTTTGTATTCCAAATTCCAAATTTGTGTTCCAAAATTTTTGTATTCCAATTTTCTGTATTCCAAATTGAAAATTGATTCCAATTTTTTACATTCCAACATGGAAGCACCCTTAAAGTCGCAAAAATTACATTTCATGTTCGAACTTTGCACATTTGAACGTGGAAACACGAGTAGCGTCAATAAAACGCGCCTTTTGTTGAAACCTATGTGTCACGGCGACTCGTGTACAAATTTAAAGTAAGAAATAACAGCACATTCCTCTATTGGAATAGATGTTTTCAGGCACAACTCACAGATCGCATTGTCGTTTTGAGTTTTCCGTTGCCCCACTCCAACCAAATTGAAAACCACGAGACATGAAGATATGCGGATTGCACCGGCGTTTTGAGTTTTCTGTCGACTTAATCCTAACTAAATTAAAAGGCATGCAACACACATCATATGAAAACATGCGGATTGCATTGTGGTTTTGAACTCTCTTTTGACCTTTTCCTGACTAAATTAAAAGGCATGCAACACACAATTATGAAGACATGCGGATTGCATAGTAGTTTTGAATTCTCTTTTGACCTTCTCCAAACTAAATTAAAAGGCATGCAACACACATCATATGAAGACATGCGGATTGCATTGTGGTTTTGAATTCTCCTTCGACCTACTCCTAACTGAATTAAAAGGCATGCAACACACATCATATGAAGACATGCGGATTGCATAGTAGTTTTGAATTCACCTTCGACCTACTCCTAACTAAATTAAAAGGCATGCAACACACATCATATGAAGACATGCGGATTGCATTGTGGTTTTGAGTTCTCCTTCGACCTACTCCTAATTAAATTAAAAGGCATGCAACACACATCATATGAAGACATGCGGATTGCAAAGTCGTTTTGAATTCTCCTTCGACTTACTCCTAACTAAGTTAAAAGGCATGCAACACACATCATATGAAGACATGCGGATTGCATAGCAGTTTTGACTTCTCCTTTGACCCACAAAATTAAAAGGCATGCAACGCACATCATATGAAAGACATGCGGATTGCATTGTAGTTTTGAATTCTCCTTCGACCTACTCCTAACTAAATTAAAAGGCATGCAACACACATCATATGAAGACATGCGGATTGCATAGTAGTTTTGAATTCACCTTCGACCTGCTCCAAACTAAATTAAAAGGCATGCAACACACATCATATGAAGACATGCGGATTGCATAGCAGTTTTGAATTCTCCTTCGACCTACTCCTAACTAAATTAAAAGGCATGCAACACAATGAAGACATGCGGATTGCAAAGTTGTTTTGAATTCTCCTTTGACCTACAAAATTAAAATGCATGCAACACACATCATATGAAGACATGCGGATTGCATTGTAGTTTTGAATTCTCCTTCGACCTACTCCTAACTAAATTAAAAGGCATGCAACACACATCATATGAAGACATGCGGATTGCATTGTGGTTTTGAATTCTCCTTCGACCTACTCCTAATTAAATTAAAAGGCATGCAACACACATCATATGAAGACATGCGGATTGCAAAGTCGTTTTGAATTCTCCTTCGACTTACTCCTAACTAAGTTAAAAGGCATGCAACACACATCACATGAAAATATGCGGATTGCATAGCAGTTTTGACTTCTCCTTTGACCCACAAAATTAAAAGGCATGCAACGCACATCATATGAAGACATGTGGATTGCATTGTAGTTTTGAATTCACCTTCGACCTGCTCCAAACTAAATTAAAAGGCATGCAACACACATCACATGAAAATATGCGGATTGCATAGCAGTTTTGAATTCTCCTTCGACCTACTCCTAACTAAATTAAAAGGCATGCAACACAAAGACATGCGGATTGCAAAGTTGTTTTGAATTCTCCTTTGACCTACAAAATTAAAATGCATGCAACACCATCATATGAAGACATGCGGATTGCATTGTAGTTTTGAATTCTCCTTCGACCTACTCCTACTAAATTAAAAGGCATGCAACACACATCATATGAAGACATGCGGATTGCATTGTAGATTGCATGCGGATTGCATTGTCAGTCTGCATTCAGTCGTTGTCGAGTCTGGATTCACTTGCTGTCGAGTCTGAAGTGTTAGCATTTTTCCGAGCATGTTGCCAGGTTTAAGGCCGCCACACACTACTCGTAATTCACCGTTTCAACTGGACTTGTGCTATTTCAATTGAACTGGTGCCATCTTCAAGCTAAATTGTGCTATTCTCGACAATTCCAAAATGGTCAACCCGAAAAAGTCCAGTGCTTCCAAGAAAGCCTGCGATGGACCGAGTTCCGCCGAGAAAGATTGTTACTGCTTGGACACGTGTACTCTCGGTCGTGCCGAAAATCCGGAATCCGATATGTTCATTCTGGGTTTTACAAACTGTGCCAAATGGTTTTTCACACGCTGTGTGAATGCCTATGATAACGAGACGACTGATGTATTTTGGGCTTGCAAAGATTGCGTTAGCCATTTCAAGCAGACTTTTCCCCAGATCGAGCGGATATCGGACCTGGTTGAAACAGTCTCTGTTCTTCGAAAGGACCTCAGTGAACTTAAGAACTCTGTGTTCACCTATATGCGAACCAACACCGATGTGTTGTCCACTATGACGGACAGGCTTGACCGTTCAGAGGCTTCTCTTGCTGAATTTTCAGTAAAACTTTCTTCAGTTGATGCCGTGTCCTCGCTTCATCCATTGCCCAACATCAGCAATGGTCAGCCAACGTGTTGCACACCGTCAAGCAACATAAACCCCACACCAGTTAAAACTCCGTCTGGGTTGTCGGTTCCTACCGGTCGTTTGGTGAAGGAAAACGCTCGGTCTACTGTCCCGGAATCAGCTGCTTCAAAATCTGCTGATGTTGGGCCCTCCAGCCATTCGGGCCGGCCCTCTTCTGGTCTGACACCACCTGGTTTTCCACCAAGATCATCATCTGCACGGCGAAATGTGGCGCCATTTCCTTCCGGTTCTTCTGGTTCAGGTCATACCTTCCCGGATCAATCCTATCGCCACCGCCACGCCAAATTGAGGTTTCATCAGCTGGCCGGGAAACCTGAAGCCGACTTCCTGCTCATTGGAGATTCTATGCTGAAGCACATACTAACCAGGCTGCCAGAGGAGAAATTCAAGTCGGTTACTCTACCAGGGGCCACTGTAAGTGACATAACTCGCTTTATTAAGCTATCGTCGTGGCCTGACGTGAATTCTCGGCATGTCTTTATCCATGCTGGAACAAATGATTTGACTCAAAAAGCCTGGCCACAAGTGATCTCAACTAGAGTTGCGGCATTAATTTGTTCAGTTCTGCGGAAAAATCCACAGGCTGAAATAACTATTTCCGGAATTGTTGCCCGCAGAGATCTTCCAACTGAGTTGGTTTTTGAAGTTAACCGCCTTCTCTGTGACTTGTGCTTTGCATGTGGTGTCCGGTTTGTGGACATAAACTTCCAGTTTTCCGATGATTTTCTGGGTAGAGATGGCCTCCATTTCAGTTATAAAGGTATTTCTTTCTTCGCTGACGTCATTCGAAATCTCAAGGTGAGAAGTGCCTTTGCATCAGGCCCTTCTCCATCCGCTTTTATCAGTGATCCTTTCATCGCCAATCCATACTCTTCTTTTGTAAACCGGCCTGTTAATGTTTCTGGAGGTCAATCGAACAATCCGATGAGAGGTAATTTCTTTGTTCAGAAAAATATGCCTATGTCTTTGAATAATCAAGTTTCAAAAAACTTGCCATGGTATCGACATCATGCCGTTGCATAAACTTTCAGAACAGTGTAATGCCAGCTTTCCACACGCAAATTTTTGAAAATCATATGCCGGTTAAATATTTTTGTCGCTCAAGTTTGCCCATCGCTTTATTTTACACAATTTTAACGTTTTACGATTATTTTTATCCACCTCTTATTTTTATGCTTGCTCTCTTTTTTATCACTTCAATTTTACAAGGTGTTTTAAAACTCATTTTTCAGTTTACCAACATTTTAACTTCTCGTGTAATTTTGCCATGCTGCTGCATTTTCTCAGAGTGCTCTCAGTTTTTAGCCCGTTGACGCTTTTCCCAAACGTAATTTTTTTCCCGGAACCACATTATCTTTTATTCTCAATTAATGGATGGCTACTTATCAACGCACGAGTTTCGAACGACTGCGTTATTATTGTCATGTTTATGCACCCAGCATTCGGACACTCAACCTGCCGTTTAAATCCTGCTTTGAGTCTGATCTGCCTGCTTCAACTGGATCTATGGAATCCCACTCAATTAAATCCAGAGCCATGGCCTGCGTGGATCCTAGTGTGGAGCAAAGAGCAAAGATTCTAAGAATCTTAGTGTCAACTGCCGATCGCTTAATTCTCCCCAGAAAAGGCTGAACTCCATGCGCTGACCTTGGATCACGACGCTGGTATTCTACTTTTGTCTGAGACGGGCTTTCAGAAGAGATTGACGACCCTGAACTGCACTCAAATTTTAAATTTTTCAGGACTGACCGCTGCAGTAGAGGAGGCGGTTGCCTAATTGCTGTTAGGTCCGATATTTTGAGCTTCCCAATCACATTCAGCTCCAATTTGAGCGCACGGTTCGAGAACTTGCTGGAAATTTCTTGCTGCAAAATTACGCTGGGAAGGCTTTCACTTTTTCTTGTTGCTGCTTATTTCGCCCCTCCAGTTAGCTCGCCAGCAATCACTCACTTTTTTAACTTTTTGTCTGCCTTGTACCAAGATTTTCCGTCAATTAATTTGATTGTAGCTGGGGATTTTAATCTACCGCGCATTAACTGGAGCAGAATTAACTATGCCAGCGCCACCAGTGTAGAGGCACAATTTATTGATGGTATGGATAATTTTGCTTTAAAACAACTCGTTACTGAACCAACTCGCTACAACAGTGCCACCAATAATCACAGCGTTTTGGATTTATTTTTTGTTAATTTTGACCTTCCAGAGATCACCGTAAAGGTACTTGACGGGATTTCCGATCATCAGGCTGTTTTAGGTAGTCTAAAAATGCCGGATATTTTTATCAACACTGTTTCATCCGCCATTCTAAGGCCTGATTTTAGGTCGGCTGATTTGACGCCGGCCAGGATTTTCCTCGGATTAAGCCTACCGGTTTTTCATGAGTTGGCTACATTTAGTGATCCCAATCCACTGTGCCTTGCGTTTTACAATTTACTTATCAAAATTTTAAGCTCCATACCGATTAAGGTCATAAGATCAAGCAAAGAATCTCCATGGATCAATCAGAAATTAAGAACGCTTTTTCGTAAAAAACGCAAGCTTTCCGCTAAAGTTTCTAAATTCAACGATCCCAGCTTGTTTGCGAAATACTGTGATGTTAAAGAAAGCGCAAGGGAACTTAACAGGAAGCTATTTTCCACTTTTATAAGCAAAGCTATTGCTTCTCCATTTGCCAATCGGTTTTGGAAATTTATCAAGTCCAAACGTACTAGTTCTTGTGGCAACGTTATATCCGTAAATGGAGAAGCTGTTTTTGATCGTAACTCAATTGCGAAATCATTTGCATCTCACTTTTCTTCTGTTCATGTTCCATTTAACCAGTCCACTTTGTCCATTGTACATCATCACGCTCCATCACACATTTCTGTTCATAACTCGCTAATCACTCCGTCCATTCTCGTTGATTTACCTTTATTTCCTTCCCAAGCTGTTCTTAACTGTGATCGTTTTTTAGTTCTTAAGTTTATACGGCACCTATCTTCAAAGAATTCTCCTGGCAGTGATGGCATTCCAAATGTATTAATCAAAGAACTTTCTTTTGAACTTGCTGATTATTTTGTAGGGATATTCAATTGTATTTTTCGTACCAGGGTTTTCCCCAATTCTTGGAAAAAAGCCATAATAGTTCCCATTCCCAAAAAAGTTAAATCAAACGAAGTTGCTAACTTTCGTCCCATTTCAATTTTGTCTAGCAGTGCAAAGCTATTTGAAAAAATCTTGGCCTTCAACTTGCAAAAATGCCTTGACCATGTGAATTTTTTACTCCCTTTTCAACATGGTTTTAGAAGTGGACTATCATGTGAAACCCAACTGGTGGAATTTGTACATGATATCAGTTTTTCTCTCGAACATAAAGCTTCAGTACATGCCATTTTTATTGATTTTAATAAGGCCTTTGATGTTATATGTCACGAACTACTTGTCCTAAAACTTCGGCTATGCAATTTCCCAATCCACCTTTTGGAGCTGATTTCTTCTTACCTCTCTGGGCGTACTTCTTCCATTAAATGGAACGGTGTTGTTTCCCAAGAAACTTACGTAAATTCATCTGGCGTCCCCCAAGGTAGCGTATTAGGTCCTTTACTATTCTTGTTGTTCATAAATGACATTTCCCTTGACCTTGTTTGCAAAATTAGGCTCTTCGCGGATGATCTTGTTATCTATTGCCCAATTAGATCGCAATTTGACCATGAGCTCCTTCAAAATGATCTTCTAAAAATACATGGTTGGTGTGTTAAGTGGGGGATGAGTGTTAACTCATCAAAATGCGCTTTCATGTGTTTTCGAAGGCCCAGAGTCGCATCGCAAGAACTCCTCTCCAACGTTTCATACACTATAAAAAACGAACCTGTTCCTAAAGTCACCTCATTCAAATACTTGGGCGTTTTTTTACAAGAAAGCCTTCAGTGGGATGAACATGTCAGTTATTGTATTGCCAAAGCAAGAAAAGTGCTTGGTCTTCTTCAACGCAATATGTCTTTGGCCTCGAAGGTCGCAAAATTGAAAGCCTATACATCTTTGGTATTGCCAATTCTTGAGTATGCAAGCGTTGTGTGGGACCCTTATCTTCACTGGCAGATCGACGCACTTGAAAAGGTACAGAGAAGAGCAGCACGTTTTATTTCTGGAGAGTTCTCCTTCCCTTCCAGTGTGTCCCAAATCATACAATCCCTTGGGCTGTCGCCCCTTGCTCAGCGCAGACAGGACAAACGATTGAAATTTTTCTCCAAGATTATTTGTGCGAAATTCAAAATCAAAGTTCCTTCCGAATTTGTGCTCAGAAGTCCGCAGCGCAGAACTGATAACGGGATTCACTTTGTTGCCCCACTGATTGTGCTAAATATCCATTATAATTCTTATTTTCCTAGAACTATAAGAGAGTGGAACTCCCTCCCTCCTAACTCGTCCCTAATCTCTAAATGCCTAGCTCAAATTTCCCGTGACCATCAAGGCCCAAGGTCGTAATCAAAGTTTGTTCTGCTAATTTTATTTAGCTCGTTCTTAATCGTTTTTTTGTCTTTTATTTAGGCTAGCGTTCACCTTTGCTTTATCGAATATCTGACAAAGTGCTCTGCATTGATTTTTTTTTCATCTACCAGCTCATTTTGTAGATGTAATGTTCAATAAATCAATAAAATCAATCAATAAATCATAGTTGTTTTGAATTCACCTTCGACCTACTCCTAACTAAATTAAAAGGCATGCAACACAATGAAGACATGCGGATTGCAAAGTTGTTTTGAATTCTCCTTCGACTTACTCCTAACTAAATGAAAAGGCATGCAACACACATCATATGAAGACATGCGGATTGCATAGTAGTTTTGAATTCACCTTCGACCTACTCCTAACTAAATTAAAAGGCATGCAACACACATCATATGAAGACATGCGGATTGCATACGCGGGAGTTTGAATTCTCCTTCGAACAACTCCTAATTAAATTAAAAGGCATGCAACATACATCACGTGAGGACATGCAGATTGCATAGTCGTTTTGACATTTCCTTTGACCACTCCTAACTAAATTAAAAGGCATGCAACACACATCACATGAAGACACACGGATTGTATAGTCGTTTTGATTTTTCCGTTGACCCAAGTTATCTAGGCAAGCGCGTGAATTTGTTGTGGTGTGTTTTGCAGCGTCTGGTTTGAGAGGAGCAACGAAACAAAATATCTTTCCACACCAAACTTTCCAAGAGATCGGCAAGCGCGTCTGGAATGGTGTGTGTTGCAGCTTCAATTCTCAAAATGGCAACAAAAGATAAAATGTTATTTCCACCCAATAGTAATCAATGTGCCGGCAGAGCGTCATTTTTTCAGAGCGCCACTTTTAGTTTTTAATTTCAAAGAAGCAAAAAATGCCTTCCTCTCCTTATAGAGGATGTAGAGTCAGCCTACGGAGGGTCGGAGGTGGGAACCGAATGCCATTCACTTTGGCCTGGGACTTTGTTGATCCCTGCTGTTGCGGATTTTTGCGATTGTGAGGTGTTGAGGCGTTTGAGATTTTATTGCAGCAAGTATTTTCTGTTTTCCCACCCCAAACATTTCCAAGAAATATCGGGGCAAATCGGTAAGATTTACTCGTACAGCTCATTCCACTTGAAGATATGAGCGAATGCTTCACACTCTTCCATTTAAATACACAGAAAAACTTCAATTTCTTTGCCGGGAATGTTTTCGACCGAGTTTTCATTGTTGAAACAATTCTGAATTCACTCTGAGCACACTTGGGAGCATTCTTAGCTCATATCTTCAAGTGGAATGAGGAGTAATGTATGTTGTAGCATTTATTTTTAAAGAATGGTGAGGGTGGACAACTAATTGTGATCTGATTTCGCATCATCATATTAATGGAAAGTACTTTCCTTGTCAGCTTGGCTTGCTGGTAAAGAGAGAAATTCACGGCTATGCTCCGCTTTGCATTAGCTTTTCTGCTCTGATTGAACCAGTTAAATTCGTTGAAAAGATTTCATGGACATTTGCTTAGCTGATTGACCTTGAAAAAATAACAAACATATCCGGGCCCGCAATGTAAATCAAATGGGAGTATCCCCACCCCGCCCACTCCCCCACTGGCACCTCCCCACCGCCCGCAGCACGCCGGCCCGCAATGTTAATTAAACGGGAGTTTCTTGGGCCCGCGATGTACAGACTGTCCCAAATTCTGTGGAGCATTCGTTGGAACCATTGCGGTTTACTGTTTGGAAACAGTCTTGGAAATATAAAGCCACGCACGTTGATGACCGTGTGTTTGGGTTTCCGGAGAGGGCGCCCGGCCGCCAGCACCGCCGCCCTTTAACGCAAAAGCCGTGTGACGCAATGCGAGAGCAATCAATTGCGCAATCGACGCGAGCTTCGGCATTCAGGACAAGCCTACAGCCTGCGTTGTCAGCCAAGTTGCCTGTCCGCGCCGCCGGGTTTATCCAGTGTCCGCGTGAAACCGTCGCCGTGAAACCGCATGGATCGCGACAACACATTTGAACCGCAGGACTCGAGAATGTTCAGATTCAAAACGGCGAATGCTTGCCCAAAGAACATTTCTTGCTAATGCGACCAGGAAGCTGCGAATCTGCGGACGTTCTGTACTTAAATTTTTAGTTATTCGCAAACAACGCATTCCCTTCGATTCCGTCCGAATGGATGAACGAACACATCGTTGCGTGCGAACTGACACTGCAGACCTGCTGACAAGAGGTGGGGAGGAATCTCCTCATGCCCCAGCCCCATATCTGCAGGGAAAAGAAAGCTGTGTCAAAGACAAGAGGTGAGCAGGAATCTCCTCATGCCTCACCCCCATATCTGCAGGGAAAGAAAAGCTGTGTCAAATGCCAATGCAGACCACTGCTTTGAAATGCACAACAGGAGCCGTTCTGCACATCTATATTGCCATCACCCGTCGGTCCCTGCATGTCACACCTCGCTGTGCCCTCCTCAGTGTCCCGGGAGGCAAATGAACTCTGCGGTGAACCTCTGACCATCAGGCATAGGTAGACTGCAGCGGTGATCCGCTCAGATATTCAAAAGCGGATAAGGATAACCTGTCTGGAATTGATCAACCGAAGGTACAGATATGAAATCAATTCTGTTCCTTCTG